>BQNB010029466.1:0-50730 GCA_026074375.1 Tanacetum coccineum | reverse complement strand
AATTAAATTGTAAAAAATACTAAATGATTTTGAAAAATTCTGAAAATTTTTCCTAAAATACTTTACACTATATTAAGCCTACGAAAAATGAGAAACAAAAATTTGGCTTATTAATAAGCCCTAAATAAGCTGTTAACAGCTTATTAGCTTTTAAAGCCCAAAACCACCTTAAATACCAAAGCCCTTGGGACTATGACAGAAAAGTCCCAAGGGCGCAGCGGTATGTAGTGTGTTATAAAAGGGGGAATGTATCGAGGGGTACCGGGTTCGAGTCTTGCTCACCCGGGCCCCTTGTCTTTCCCTCTTTTTTTTTTTGGAAAAACTTTGTGAAGCAAAGTTGTTAAGCTCGTGGGGCTTAACAACTTTCTCAACTACAACTTTTTTTGAAAAGCTGTAAATAAGCTTTGAAAACGACAGAATGCAAAAATAAGCTTAAAGGCTTAAAAAGCTAAGGTCTTTTGGACAATTGTGGGCAAATAAGCTAAACTAGGACAAATAGGCTAAAGGGACTAGCTAGCTTATCTTAAATAAACACTAAAAGGCTATAAGCTAAAACTCAATAAGCTTAAAGGGGGCTTATCTTTGACAGAAACTTAAACTAAGCTAAAAAAAACTAAAATGCTTAAGACTTGGGATGTTTACACAAATTAAGCCAAGGAAAAAGAAAAATCAGCAAACACAGCTTATTACTCAAACCAAATAAGCTGTTAGGAACACAAATGAGCTTATGAAATAAGCTCAATAAGCCCAAGAGATGGCTTAAAACCCACAACAGTACTAACTAAAGAGTTAGTACTGTTGGTGTAAAATTTGGGCTTAATACTTTAATAAGCAAAGGAAAAAGGGAATAAGCTATCTAAAGCCATTAACTTACCTAATAAGCTACTAAGAACCTGAATTGGACAACTAAAAAGCTCTTAATAAGCTAGAAAGAAAAATAAGCAATCCCTACACTAGAGCTAAGTAAAAACAGGTCAAGCCCCTACTTTAGGCTTAAAAATAAGCTACCTAGGGGCCAAACTAAGGGCTGAGCTTGAGAGAGCTTATCAAAGAGCTTATGGGCTCTCAAAATAAGCCAAAGGTTAGGGCTTATGTTCACTAAAAAGCTAGAATGCAAGGGCTTAAAGTTGGCCCCTAGCACCAGGGGAATTAAGCCAAACAAGGGGAAGCTAATTTGACAGCTTATTTTAAGCTGTCAAATAAGCTTAAAATAAAAAGAAAAGTTGAAACAGATCTAGAGTGGCTTAAGGTGAGCTTATGCTCAAAAGCTAGGCTTCTAAAAACATTTAAAACTTGCTGAATATGGTTCTTGAAAAAGGGCTTTTTGCAAAAAAAATGGACACTTAACTTTTTGACAGCCTTGACTCAATAAGTCAAGCGACACAAAGTTGTTTTTATGAGCTTGTTTTAACACACATTTGACACTCTTTTTGACACTAAAACTCAAGATCCCAAGTGCTTATGAAATAAGCACTTTGGTTTTCTAAAAATCCAACAGTTCTTTAAAGAATGGTTTAGACAACCTTGAAAATCATTTTTCAAACTTAAAAAACTTTTAAAAACTGACTCAATTGAGCTTAATACTTAAGCTAAAGGTAACTACTTGACACCAACCCATACAAAACCATTTTGACCCGTTTTCACACTTAACCCAAACACCCCCTTAAATTTCTAAAAAGTATTTAAAATCCTATAAAAGCTAAGTTTAACTAAAATTTCTAAAAGACTAAGACTACTTAAGCAATATTAAGCATTAAAAAGGTAAAAAGCAAAACAAATAAGCACTTAAAAAGAGACAATAAGCTAGGACAGTTTAAGCTATTTTTGACAGTTTCTAAGCAAATTGGATGTTAGTGAAAGAAAATTAACTACAAGGCATAGTTTAGCATAAATAAACACTAATAAGCATAAAAAGACATTAATAAGCTGAAAAATAAGCTGAATAAGCTATTGCTACAGTAACTGAGGCTTAAAACTCACCAAGGTCCAAATGCATAGGTACTTAAAACTAATCCTAACCCCCTAGTCCTTTGATTCTGAATGTATTTAAACCCAAGGCTCTTCCAGGTTTAGCCTTCTTCACAGCTTATCAATGACAGCAATATAAATAGCTTTTTGACAGAATTTTGATGGAACTTAAACAACTTTTCATTAGCTTTTAAAAAGAGTACAAAGAACTTGCATTAAGATGTAAATAAGCTGAAAGACTAATAAAAATGACTTAATTTAAATATAGATAAAGACTTCTACACTCCTTTAAAATCAGCTCACATAGCCTCCTATTTATACTAAATCCTAAACCTTCAAACTTGCAAAGTGTTTTTCTTCTGTGAGAGGCTCCAAAGTGTTAATCCAAGCCATCCATAGTCCTTGTGCTTCTTTTAAAACCATCTTAGCCATTGGTTCGGCTACTTTTATGGGAAATTGGGAGATTGCCAACATGGCAAGGGCTGAATTTTGGTGGGAAATATAGTGGAGGAGGGGGAATGTGCTTATCCATGGAAGTGGAGAAGAAACGCGGGGTAAAAACGGGGTGGTTAACCCGTGAGTGGTGTACTGTGTTTTGGCGGGAAATTTTGTTTGGGTTTAACAGACAAAGGTTTAGGGGAGTGGCAAGGTTGGTCCCTCATAGTTATAGAGAGTGTTGCACCACACGTCCTTGGTTTTAAATGTTTTGGGGACTTGGCAATATAACCCCCTAAGGGTTATATCTCCCTTTGCACCGCTAGTCCCTGGGGTGTACAAGTCTTTGCCATTGGCAGTTTTGCCCCTTGTGGTTTAACTTTGCCACATTGGCAGTTTTCACCCTTGTCTTCTTTTCTTTCCTTTCTTGTATAAATATAAGTTTAGGGATTTACAAGTTAAGTCCCTAAACTTATATTTCTTGACTTTTGGCTTCGGGGTTGACTTGGGTTGACTTTTTCAGGTTTGGTCTTGGACTTTGACTTTGTCTTTTCCTGCTTTTCCATTCCGAGTCCGGTTTTGTCGTTTTGGCTTCGTTTTTCGTCCTTTTCTTCAATATCCGTTCCTGCACAATACAATTAGCAAAACAAGCATATATTTGGCATTTTAAGTCCGTTTTTGGTTATTTTAGCTCGTTTTTAAAGGTAAAAGGTATGTGTAATTAAACACATACCAGTGGTGATGCTGGTAATAGGGGAGATGGTATATGTGGTAATGGAGATGATAGTGGAGTAAGTGGTGATGGTGGTGAATACCTCAAGAACAAACATCCCAACGATGCCTCCCGAATGATTGAAGTGGACGAAGTGACTCTCATGTGCCACAACTTATACCATGTAATCTCTTGAACTCTAAACATGTCGTAGAAGAATAAAAACTTGCTTGTAATTTTAATGTAATTGGTGGATTCTACCAAAATGTGCTTAAATGATATGATTAGCTTGTTTGAAATAATTTGCTTGTTGAATATGTTAATTTCCTTAGCTTGCTCAACAAAAAGTAATTAGAGTCATGACAACTATACATATAAAATGATTAAATATGTATATATGCAACAATGTACAAAGTCATAATAAATTGTACTTGCCCATGTTTCCAAGCATCTAAATGGTAAGCTAACCCATGGGGGAGTTGAACATGCGTATATGTTTGTTGCTTTGTGTTTGCTTATTGCTAGTTATAGCCAAGAACACCTCGAAGATTATGCTCTTGAACCTTGGATCATTGCTTTGAAACAAGGGGGAGCAACGATCATGGATGAGCACGTGTAAAGATATCTACTCTCTACCTCTACAAAGATATCTACCATAAAGTGAAACACCAAGATCCCACCTTTTTGATTTGACAAAAGAGGGAGAAGGAAAACAAAGAGCTTACGAGGGGGAAGATAAGCTACTAAAGCTCGATGAAGACCAAGTTTAAGCTTCACTAAAATACAAGGCAGAGATCAAGACGCAAGCAACTTCAATGGCGTTCTTTATCTTCGCTATATTTGTAATTTTATTTGCTTTCAAAATTTTATTCATCATCAAAAAGGGAAGAGTTTATGGTGCAACCTTGCCAAAGATCTCCTTTGTGGAAAACATAAAGGGGGGATTAATGTAGTCGATGATGTGAGTAAACTTTTATTAATATCAAGTTTTAAAATTTATATTTTGCCGACTAACCAAAAACAACACTTTAACGGCAATGGTACCCATCGGTAAGAAGATTCGTGGTAAGTAAGGTGTCGAGAACACTTGAACGAGGTTAAATCTATTAATTAAATTAATATCTTGGTTATATAATCTAAGTAATCTATTCTAATATCTAAACCTATTACAGTCTAAATCCATAATTCCTAACAGGAAAGGGGTTTTCAGCCTCAGAGACTGACACGTTTTGGTTGGTGACTACAATCAATTCAAGGCACTTTAACCCACTCAAGCTAATAAACAAAAGATAAAAGAGCGGTCCAGCCAAATATAAAAAACAGAAATTAACCATTATTAATCCGATTGAAATGTTGGTTTTGTTTATAAGTGCAATGTTTCTTCCTCTCGAGGTGGCATATCATTCTTAAGACTTAGGCGTTACATCATCCTAAGACCTAGACACATAAATTCTGTCACAATTAAAACATTCGCATAAAGCATCCTTATTTGCTGATTATAATCTATCTTAGGAATTAAAGCAACGGTGTGTTAAACCCTAGCTCATAGAGACTTTACCCACTTACTGCTTAATGACAATTTATACACTAGTATTCCACTTGTCCAACTATCCAATGGAATCAGAACGTTACTTGTTGAATTATCTAGGTCACCTGCTAGTCAACATGATCAATAAACCATTGGCAATATCCAAATCAACTATTAAGCCCGAATCGTATCCTAGACACGGACAATGAAGGACAATATTTGGATCCTATGGATTCTAGATGGTATAAAATACTATATGGTGAGAAGCTATCCAGGACTCTAGATCTACTTGGTCCATGTCACTAGATCCAGTTGAATGATAGGTCGCATACAAAAGCGCATAAACAAGTATAAATTGATAAACATAAACAAGCATTCAACGATAAATCAAGAAATCGAGATAAACAAATACCAAACATTCAGATCTTCATAATAATGGCTAATACCCAAAGGTATTAGCCTTCAAACATCATAATAAATACAAGAGTAATTATTTAGCCAAGGTAAATTAACCGAGTTAACGAATGATACCAAAAACTGAACGATTACTAAAGTATATGGATGTACACATAGTCTCAAAAGGAATTGCTACGTGCTTGACCTCTTCTGCTCTTTTCTCTTCTGAAATTACGTTTATGTTTGGAATCGAGAATAAATTTCGCACACATAAAACTCGTTTTGAGTTTCTCTATTATAAGTCGAAGTCGGTTTTCATACGGCATATCCAAGTATTGGATACGACGTATTGGGGATTTCTTAGAGTAGGACCACCTTGATATTCTTCCAGACATACCACATACTATATCTTGAATACGGCGTATTGAGTCTCTCTAAATATGGCCTATTGAACTTTATTCCTCTGTGGTCTTTGGTGAGTGCAGGTACAGATACGCCGTATCTTCCTTGATGGATAAGGTGTATTGGTCTTCAAAATAGTAATCTTCAAAATATCTTCATTTAAGCTTCAGAATGCGTGCCTTTTGCTATCTTTCACCAATTACTCCATAATTATTGCAATTCTCAAATATAAACGATTAAGTAACAATTCTTTGCAATAACTATACAAAATGGGTTAATAACATGGGATAAATGACGCTATAAAATAGACGTTATTTGATGTCATCAAATATCCCCCCACTTGAATCCTACTTGTCCTCAAGTAGCCTTTAGAAGTTTACAAAAATGTATCCCTAAGTATATTTTCCGTTAAAAGCATTTATTCGATCTATTACAAGTACACAACCAAACACCTCACGAAATAGGAAGATAAAAACACTCAAATCACTCAACTAATCTATGTGGTAACATGTAACTAATTCCCTCAATTGCTCAGTCATGACGAGTATTCTATCATAAGCTTGGCAAGGATACACATCTCTACCACTAAAGCCAAGGAGTAACAAGTTTATAAAGGTAAATATGGGTTTTTGTATGGAAAGGCTTACGGTTGATCATTCTACAATCTTTCACCAGAAGTACCACTCCAACAAGGCAGCTGAAGCACACATACATGGCCGTAACGACGGAATAGACATGTGTGTTCGATCACATCCTCATTCAAATTTAACCAATGGTTAGGATGAAGAATGATATAGGGTAGGAACCTTCTAACTTTCACCAAAAGTCGTAAACCAACGAGGCAGCTAAGACATGCATACATGGCCGTAACGACGGAATATACATGCACGCTCGAACAAATCCTCCTTCGCGTAAAACCAGCGGCTAATCATCAGGTGAGAGAGAAGTAAATTGTCGTTAAATAAAAATCAAGAAACAAATAGATTAAGACTTAAGATACAAGTTGCTAGACACTTTTTTTCCCGACCGTTACCATGATTAAGACACAACTATTTACAACGTCTTGATCATAGATAAAAAACAACAACCTAAGTTGGCGTTCCCATAACGGTCAACTTCCCAATCATCCCAAAACTTTACATACTCTACAAGGCAAGTGGCAATATCTTTCACTTTGTACAATACTCTACATCGTTGATTTTTTTAGACGTATCAACGAATAATCGATCCTTCGTGTAATTCCTTCGGTAGTTGCGAAATGATTATCTTCAAACTTTCCTTCTCTTTCTTTTTGTATTTTTCCATTTTTTTATTTTTTTATTATTTATTTTTTTATTTTTTTTAATACCTAAACTTCAAATCTCGGTGTAGTTTCACCATCTTCACGATCATAATAATTCCGGATAATTCCTTCGTTAGTTCTTCGTTCTTCGGATTCACCATTAATTGTGATGGTAGTAAAATCACATGAGTTTTGACTACTAATATACATTCTCATTTTCAATGTGCAAATTTCCAACAGCACCAAAGATAAAAAAATAACACAAGACTCGAGAAATACAAACTTTACACTTTAAGTAATTAGCAACTATAAATTAAACTTAATCTAACAGGGTAGGTTAAGGTGTAAAGGTGTAACGAAACAAATAGTTGGTGTAATTCCTAAAGGATTAGCTCTACGGGTATTCTAAGTGGATCATCACTCTATAGAAGATGGAAAAGGGTATAAACTGGAGGTTACTAACCGGTGTAGTTAGTTCATAAGCAAGCCATGTAAAGAGCGATTTGGGTGTAATCCTAAGAAAATTTACCAATGTAAACAAGTTTACTCCAATTAAATCCAAATACACATTATTGTGGTCAATCGAAATAGATATACCAAGCCAAGTTCTAAATACTATCAACATCACCGACACACTCATATTATGTAGAATTTGGGGTAAACAGCTGGAACGAAAGGTATACATCCATCACAATGATCTAACAAGGGTTATTGTGTGCTGGTTCTTAACATGTAATTTCACAAAAGTATGCTGAATTTTTTTTAATTTGAACAAATTTAAGCAATTTATGTGAAAAAATAAGCCAGGGTAAACAATCAAATTCCAATCCTCCCAACTTGAATTAAAAACTTCCTCGTTGTAATAGATAAAACATTAAATACGGGAATTAAAAATAATTACAATAAAACTCCCTGATGTTTGCTCGGTGATTCTCAAGTTGCGGTTTATGACAAGATATGTGTTGAACAGCCGTCATGATGTTCAAGACTCCAAAACACTTAAATATTACTAGATTTGTAAGATTCTCCATCAATATTCGTCCGATATTTCTTTCACAGCGGCCTGTATAAATTCTCAGAAAACAAATGCAATTCTATCTCCGTGTATTCGTTTGGTTAGATTTGAAATTAATACCTAAAACTATACAGGAAGTCGATACGCCGTATTCATTCCTCATGATACGCCGTATTGAAACCTGCATATGCTATATTCATTTAATGAATACGTCGTATAGACCGTGCTGAAAATAAAGACTAGATAACGTCCAGAAGGTCAATACGCCATATCCATGGGGTTTGGATACGCCGTATAGACAGTCTGGGAAGACAGACTCGATAAAAATTGAAAATACATTTCGGCTTGTCTCCCGGGAAGCACTTTTGTTTACAGAAAAGTCTTTAAGTTAGACTTGCCCCAATTTAATCCCATCCTTATAAAACAATTTGGGGTCGAACGGGATGCCAAATGGCACATACAAATTCTTGATTAGGAAAGTGAATGACATCCCTTTGTTAAGATAATTCCAAGTCATAATATTAAAATTTAATTCCTTGATAAAAGTTTCAGTTTAAACAATTTATTAGATGTATCATGACTTGTTTCCAAAATCTTATTTGACCCATGTGCAAAGGTACCAACATTGGTATTTATTACATCAGGTAACGGTTTGATAAATAAATCCCCCGAAGAGTGTTCAATATCGATTTTATCATCATCATTGTCCTTATTCGATTTTAGATCACTAGGATAAACTACGTTGAAAGGAAATAGATCATTAAAGTATAAAACGTTTTGTTCTACTTCATCATATTCGGACAATGATGTTTCATCATTTAAATTTAATTCATCGATATGTTGAAGATTTAAGGTCGGTTCAGTTAATAAATCTGATTTAGATGTTTGAGCATCATTGTAAACAATGGCTGGAAATTTGTTCTCAAAATCTTTTAAGAAATCTAAATCATCAAAACAACTGATCGCAAGCTCAGGTGATGGAATTGAAGGTATGACTTTTTCATTATCATTTTCTGAAGCTGTTTTCAAATTGTTGACAAAAATCATTTTATAAGAAAACAAGTTTTTATCACAAATTATTGTGTAATCCTCATCATCGGATTCGTCAAATGATATTCTAGAGTAGATCTCATCGTTGAAAGGAGTACTTACTTGAGATTTGCACTGAAGTGCATCCTGTGGTGCAAAGGCATCGTTAATGACTATAGCTGGGAATTCAGCTTCCACAAAGCTAAGGTCATGAAGATCGTCATCAATACTGATCTTCCCATATGTAGCAGTTTGCCAGTTAAACACCCGACCATGCCTACGAGCTTTTTCTTCTTCAAGCTTGATATATTCTTCCATAGTCATGTTTGGATCATCCATCCTGAAATAAACTTACTAAAAAGGCAGTTAAATAACCAATATGTCGTATTCAGAGGACTGAATACGTCGTATCACACAATAAACAAACAAGAATACAAATTATTCTAAACTACACTACTCCTAAGGGTTAGATCTAATCTAATGTTAAAAACCAAAATATCAAATAAAAATCAAGATTAATTTTCACTCCCTGGCAGCGGCGCCAAAAACTTGATGTGTCGTTGTGTGATGTATATTTTATTGATTCAAGTTTTAAATTTATATTTTGCCGACTAAACGAAAAACAACACTTTAACGGGCAGTGTACCCGATCGGTAGTAGTTTCGTGGTAAGTAGGGTGTCAAACACTTGAAGCAAGGTTAAATCTATCAATTTAATTAATATCTTGGTTATCTAATCTATGTTAATTCTATTCTATTCTAAACCTATGTCAGTCTAAATCCTAATTCTAACAAGAAAAGAAGGTTTTCAGCTTGAGAGACTGGCACGGTTTGGTTGGTGACTACAATCAATTCAAGGCACTTTAACCCACGCAAGCTAATAAACAAAAGATAAAAGAACGGTCGAGCCAAATAGAAGAAAATTATATTAACCATTATTAATCCGATTAGAATGTTGGCGTTATTGTTTTATAATGTGAAATGATTCTTCTTCTTCGAGGCGACATATCATTCTTAAGACTTAGGCATTACATCATCCTAAGACCTAGACACATTAATTCTGTCACAATTAAAGCATCCGCATAAAATATCATTATTTGCTGATTATAATCTATCTTAGGTATTAAAGCAATGGTGATCTTGTTAAACCCTAGCTCATAGAGACTTTACCCACTTACCGCTTAATGGTAATTTATACACTAGTAGTCCACTTGTCCAACTATCTAATGGAATCAAAACGTTACTTGTTAAATTATGTTAGGAATCCAAAAAAGGATTGGTCACTCCACGTATTTTACGTTTCTAGCTCGTAGTCCACTAAGTATTATTTAGTAAGCTAACCGGGCCAAAGCCTAAAAAGCCCATGGAAAGCCCGGTTTATCTTTTGTATAAAAGCCCTCTCCACACATAAAGAGGGTGTTAGTTGAACCATTTTTCTCACAATACAAGTGTGTGTTTTACACGTGTTCTCCCTTCCATTCTCTCTCTAGCTTTCTCTCTCTAGTTCTTCATTTGTGTGAATTATAGGAACTTACAATTGGTATCAAGAGCCACGGGGTGGATTAAATTGTGTTCATGGTGTGTTTATTAGAGCTTATTTTTCATCTTATTTTAGGCTTATTATCACCTTATTTTTTTATATTTTTTTTCTGTTTACTTGTTATAACGATTTGGAAATAACACATATTTTCGTGGCCTGGAAATCACAAATATTTTGGGCTTCTTAGTGATCTGGAAATCACAAATATTTTTAGGCTTATAATCTTATATGTGTCTCGGCATATTTGTGGCTTCTTTGATTTATGTTTCCATTTCTCTATCATAGAATAGTAACTAGCTTTTGAGTGGTAAGGTTATACGTGGCTTATTAGTTACTTTTTATAGCTTATTTAGTATTAAAACAGTTTCTCTCTAGCTTATTCGTCAGCTTAATATAGCTTAAAATATAGCTCATATGTCTCGGCTTATTTACTAAGCATTTTTTTCCAAAAAAGCTTTCATCTTTTTACTTTAAAAACCTTCCTAGCCTTATATTAGAACATTTTTATAGCTTAAAAGTAACTCAAACTGCTTCTCATAATAGCTTATCTTGTAGCTTTTTCTTGCTTATTTTCAAAAAGTTTCAAGCTTTATCCACAAAACTAGTTTTAGCTTATTAAGTTTTTCGTTTCAGTAGCTTATTCAGGTGTTAAAAACAGCTTTTTGTAGCTTATTGGTGAAACTTTTCGTGGCTTATTCGTGGTTTTAAGGGCTTATTTTAGTTGCTTATTCTCGAAGGTTATTGTAGTGTAATCTGCTTATTTTGAGTGCTTATTTGTCCTGGGTTGGCTTATCTTGTAAACGGTTTGAAGACAAAAGACAAGGACGTGTGTTTGTTGGTTTCTGTTACAAGACAACAAAAAAGGACATCGTACCATTTTTGTTTGTGTCAGGCGAACTATACATTACATCCTACAAGTCACCAGGCGAATTATACCACATATTAGGCGAATTATACATAACAAGAAACGAGGGCGAAGTATACATGTGAGCGAGGGCGAACTATACATGTGAGTGAGGCAAACTATACATGTGAGTGAGGCGAACTATACATCTCTAAGAGGCGAACTATACGTTTCTTGAAGGCGACTTATACCATCCCACATCAGGCGAGTTATACATCAAAACGAGGACGATTTATACGTTAAAGAAAAACGAGGACGATTTATACGTTAACAAGTGGGCGATTTATACATGTGAACTAGGGTGATTTATACCATACAAATACCTAGGAGATTTATACATAAGCATAAAATGGTAAAACGTCTTCGTTTCGTGTAATTTCGGGTTTTTTGATTTCGTGCTTCGTTTGCTCGTGGGTCTTCTAACCTATACCATCTCGACCAGCGGTCCTTTTGTAGAATCATCGGTATATATAGTTTTGTCGCGATAACCACACGACGAGATAAAAAACCCCTTTGTTCTATTTTTAGATAATTATACGAAGAAGACAAAGGTGCACAGGGCGGGAAATATTTTTTATCAAAAATATTTCAAAATTTACATCTTTAGTCCCTGGACTTCAAGACCAATTCTCCATTCATCCTTTGTTGGAATATTAACCCTCATAATTGAAACTGTTTTACACCGTTGGTCCTCATAACTTATAATTTAGTCGTTAGTCCTCAAAAGCAAACTGTTATTGCACCGTTAGTCCTCACAACTTTAATTAACAACCGTTAAACATTTAACTTGGATTTCAATTACACCGTTAGTCCTTCTTTATGTTTTAATCAACCGTTAATCTTTTTAACTTGAACATGTGGTAACCGTTAGTTTTTTAGCTCATCAACCGTTAACAAAAGTTTAAGTACTTCAAATACAACAACGATTTCACCAACAACAATTCTATTTTCACGGTTTCTTCCTGATTTAGTAAAATCCAGCGAAATACTCACGTGTTGTTTTCGGTTTAATCAAGACTTGTAAAATCCCGTGAACTAGATTTTCATCAACAAACCACAACAACATCACTTAATCTACTTAAGATCCTTATTTTCATTTCACACATCAAATTTCAATGGAATCTTTGAATTCTAATTCACAAGAGAGAGAGAGCTGCATCAGTTGCAACAAATGCAAGACAAATTGCATGGCATCTTTTCGACTACTTCATTCACTCCTCAAGGTTCTTTCAAACAACGACTTAAAAGGAACTCGAATCGAGGGAGGATTCGAACGGGCATTTGCGACACTCTTTGATCAAGGTTTTTAGACTTTCAAAGCCACAATGTTGCTAAACTTGGATCAACTAGAAAAACATCTTGCCAAAGAAGAATTTCAAGAACTTGAATCCTTCAATGCATTTAGAGTACTCTTGCTACAATTTCAGACGTTCCTCTATTCATGATTCTCGCTCGATAATGATGAGTGTCTAATGATAAGCAAGTACTTTATTGCATACACAAAAACCGATGTTCCACTATTCCATGCTACACTGATCCAGCACATGGAATCTCTTAAGGAGTCAATTCTGGAAAGAGCAAAGCATAAACGAGAGTATGATAAAAGGGTGAATGACAGAACGATGCAGTCAAAAGAGGGAAAGTTTGATTCAAGTAAAGCATTGAATGCTAGTTTAGTTGTTATAGAATGCAGTGGGACAGAGTCAGACAAGCAGGATACAAGCATCAAATCAGGGAATGATATCACACATGTTATGGATCCAGATATCAGACAAAATGACCAAGTGCCATTTGCTGAGGTACAATTAACTGCTTAACATAATGTACTTGCTAATAAACAACAACATTATGTGCAATCTGAACCCATTTATGACACACATCTGTTGGAAAAGGTTGATAGAAATGCCACTTCTGATTCAACAAATATGTGTCATAGGGGAAGAGAGATTGACCAGAATGCTGAAAAATATCAAGTTTCATGTCCTTTACTTGATCCATCATTTGATAACATGACAACTAAATTTTCTAACCAATCTCTCGAGTCTGAAAATATTTCTCTCAAAAAGACCGTTGCCCAACTTCAAAAAATGTTTCAGAATGGAAACACGTTTGTGTTAACATGGAACTTAAATATCAAAATCAAGCTTTAAAAGACGGGCAACATGGTTAATTTTTGAATGAAACAAGTAATAAAGCCAAGTTTAAAAAGGAAATTGAGGTACTTGAAACAATCAATATCGAATTGGAACATAGTGTGGCTAAATTACTTGCAGAGAATGAGAAATTGCATAAGGAAAATGAGCATTTGAAACGGACTTACAAAGATCTTTACGATTCTATCAAAAAGAATTGAGTTCAGACAAAAGACCATAATGACTCACCGATTGCTCAAATAAATAGTAAGACTGTTGAAAATGCTGATTTAAAGGCTCAAGTCAAGAAAAGGTTTTTGCGCAGTAGCCATTAAAAAACGAATTAAGAAAGTTTAAAAGG
Source organism: Tanacetum coccineum (assembly GCA_026074375.1). Lineage (NCBI taxonomy): Eukaryota > Viridiplantae > Streptophyta > Magnoliopsida > Asterales > Asteraceae > Tanacetum > Tanacetum coccineum. Next base: position 37,027 of record BQNB010029466.1, on the reverse strand, counting down.
AAAATAGCGTGATACTAAATGTGTAAAACCAAAATCTTAGGAAACCGTTGTTTACAACCGCCCAGAAACCAATCAGTTGTTAGACAATCAGTATGCGTTTAAATCTGAACACCTATTTTTCCAAAACCACGGCTTCCTCATAATTTGATGTGAATAACGTTTTGTCAAAACCAGTCACTCCTCATTATTTGCCTAAAGTTAGAGAATCTGTGTTTGTAAAACCTCATCATGTGATTGCATCTGGCTCATCTAGGAATAGTTCTAAAGAATTGTATGGGTCAAATGACATGGCTCATAATTACTATCTAGAGGAGGCTAAGAAAAAGACACAAGACAAAAATATAAATCTTAAACCTAGTGTGATGCATACTACTAGCTTACAAAACACTACTAATGGTAGCAAACCAAAACCTAGGAGCAACAATCAAACATCTAGAGTATTGACTGTATTTAAAGTAGTTGTGAAAGTCAAAAAGGTGTGCCAATATAATCACTATAGGAAATAATCTAGTTCCTTTTTTGGACTCCAAACACGTTGTTTGTTCGACTTTTGTCAAAATGTGTCATTAATGCAAACACGATGCCTTGTTTAATAAAATCCAGAAAGAGGAGGAACTCTCGCATTAAGGTATAATCCCTAAGACAGAACCAACATCAAACCCTAGAAATGATAAAATAAAAAAGGATTCAAACCCTAAAAGATAGATCCTAAAGGATATAGGATTTCTCCCAATAAGTTTTCCGATGTGCATGAGAAACTAAACACTTCTAGATCTTGTCTTAGGTGGAAACCGACAGGTAGAATTTTCAAGATTGTTGGTCTTAGGTGGATACCTACTGGAAAGATGTTCACCGATAGCACAACCATGGTTGACAATGAACCCTTAAATGGTTTAAATGAAGATATCACTAACCCATATGTATGCGAACAAACTCTTAATGTCAGTGCAGGTACTCTTAACTTAAGTGTAGATACATCTTTCAATCCTAAAGAGGAAAGACTTAGAGTTTGGTTGCTGAAAAAGTTGATGTCTAAGAATCAAGTACCTCAGGGGATTCACAATCAAGAACAATCTCCAAATATTGCTCAAGGTGTTAAAGAACAACAACAACGTGTATATTTTGATGATCCATGCCATAAACTTCTACATAAAGTCTACATTTCACAGGGATCATCTTCAAATGTACACAAATGATTAAAAAGACTGCTATGGCGTCTGCAGACAACACTTCAGGACCCGCTCCTCAAAGAAAAGAAAGGTGTCGATACAACAAAACTCCATATGAGCTTATGCAAGATAAGAAACTGGATTTATCATTCTTTCATGTCTTTGGTGCACTCTGTTATCCTACCAATGACAATGACGACCTGGGTAAATTAGATGCAAAAGCTGACATTGGTATTTTCGTTGGTTACGCGCCCGCAAAGAAAGCGTTCAGAATCTATAACAAAAGAACCCGAAAAATTATAGAAACAATTCATGTGACATTCGATGAGCTGACAACAATGGCTTCTGAACAATTTAGTTCAGGACCCGGGCTTCATTCTATGACTCTTGCAACATCCAGTTCAGGACTCGTTCCAAATACTGTTTCTCAACAACCTTGTATTCCACCACCAAGAGATGATTGGGATCGCTTGTTTCAACCTATGTTCGATGAATACTTCACTCCTCCATCACTTGCTAGTTCTCCAGTTCAAGAAGCTGCTGCTCCGAGAGCTGTGATTTTAGCCGATTCTCTTGTGTCAACTTCCATTGATCAGGATGCTCCATCATTAAGTACTCCATCAACACAAGAACAAGAACAATCTCCAATCATTTCTCAAGGTTTTAAAGAATCGCCAAAAACACTAATTTTTTGTGATGATCCATTTTATGAATCTCTTCATGAAGAATCAACTTCTCAAGGATCATCATCGAATGTGAGACAAACCCACACTCCATTTGAACACCTTGGTAGATGGACTAAGGATCATCCTATAGCAAACGTATTCGGCAATCCTTCTCGCACTGTCTCTACGAGAAAGCAACTCCAAACTGACTTCATGTGGTGTTATTTTGATGCCTTCCTGACTTCGGTAGAACCAAAGAACTTCAAACAAGAAATGACCGAACCGTCATGGATCGATGCAATGCAAGAAGAAATTCATGAATTTCAAAGACTAGAAGTTTGGGAATTGATGCCGTGTCCAGATAAAGTGCTTTTGATCAAACTAAAGTGGATTTATAAGGTCAAGACGGATGAATTTGGTAGGGTACTAAAGAATATGGCTAGACTAGTTGCTCAAGGATTCATGCAAGAAGAGGGAATCGATTTCGAGGAATCATTTGCACCGGTTGCTAGAATAGAGGCCATCCGTATCTTCATAGCAAACACAGCTCATTAGAATATAACGATCTACCAAATGGACGTCAAAACGGATTTTTTAAATGGCGAGCTCAAAGAAGAGGTCTACGTTTCTCAACCAGGAGGATTTGTTAATCAGGACAACCCATCGCATGTGTACAAGCTCAAAAAGGCCCTCTACGGTCTCAAACAAGCACCACGTGCATGGTACGACATGCTGTCAAGCTTCCTAATTTCACAACATGTCTCCAAAGGTGCAGTTGATCCAACACTCTTCACACGGCAAGTTGGGAACGACTTATTACTGGTACAAATTTATGTTGACGATATAATATTTGCATCCACTAATACTGCCATGTGTAATGAGTTTCCTAATCAGATGACCCCTAAGTTCAAGATGTCAATGATGGGGCAGATGTCATTCTTTTTAGGATTACAAATTTCTCAAAGTCCTAGAGGCATCTTTATAAACCAATCTAAATATGCCTATGAAATTGTTAAAAAATATGGTATGCTAACTAGTGATTCTATAAACACACCTATGGTAGAAAAGAGTAAACTAGATAAAGATCTACAGGGGAATCCAGTTGATGCTACACTTTACCGTGGCATGATTGGCTCCCTCATCTATCTGACATCCAGTAGACCAGACCTTATTTATGCAGTCTGCTTATGTGCCCGGTATCAGGCAAAGCCTACCGAAAAGCACTTAAATGCGGTTAAGCGGATCTTTCGATACCTAAAGGGAACCATTAACATGGGTCTCTGGTACTCGAAGGATACCGGTATGTCTATGACAGCATATGCAGATGCAGATCACGCGGGGTGTCAAGACACTAGACGCAATACATCAGGAGGTGCTCAATTCTTAGGTGATAAACTTGTTAGCTGGTCTTCAAAGAAGCAAAAGTGAACCGCCATCTCGAGTATAGAGGCTGAATATATTGCCTTATCTGGGTGTTGTGCTCAAATCCTATGGATGCGTTCACAGCTAACAGACTATGGCTTTCAATTCAATAAGATTCCTCTGTACTGCGACAACAAGAGTGCGATTGCTCTATGTTGCAACAATGTTCAACACTCACGAGCCAAGCACATCGATGTTTGCTACCATTTTATAAAGGAGCAAGTAGAGAATGGAATTGTGGAGCTATACTTTGTCCGGACTGAATACCAACTCGCTGACATCTTCACTAAACCTTTTCCACGAGAAAGATTCAACTTCTTGATCGAAAAGCTCGGTATGAGAAGAATGTGTCCTAAAATGTTGAAACGTCTGGCAGAGGAAACGGACGAGTGATGGTGATAACTCATATCCTGTATTATATGTACATAAGAAAACATAAAAACACAAAAATATTTTCTTTTAATATAAATTTTACAAAAACAAAATTAAAAATTAAAAAATCAAAAAAATATAAAAATATTCATCTCTAGCATGTCTTCTGAAAATTGATAACATTTACGGTCTTAGAAATGTTATTTAATAATGATACGAGGCTGTAAATGAAGTTCGAGTAGAAGTTCAAAAGCTTTCAAAACATAGCATAAATGGCTTGTTATTATTTCAGATAGCAACCCGGTCATAATCTTAAAGGCAAGTATTTTCAAAAAGAAAACTTGACCTCATAACGGGAATTTATTCTCGGGCATAGTCTACTTTATGACCATGCAAAGATTTGTGATTACTTTGCATCACAACCCGTGCTTCCTATATTCCATAAGTGTACGTGTCAGTGCGCTTACGTGTCAAAATAAGAGAAATCTTATTTTTCATAGTGTTGGTTTTCTAAATTGAACAATACTTCATCAGAAAATGCTTTTCAAAGACATTTGACCACTCAAACAACGACTATCTTCTTCATAAAATCTTCTTGTGATAGAAAATGGGTCATTATTTGAGGGAGAGAAAATGTCAAATATCTTCTTCATAAAATCTGCTTGTGATAAAGGAAAAGGTTTTAAACAATAACGGGTTAACAATTAAAGGGGAGTTAATTAAGTTTAGCTTATGTGAGCCTTATATGTTATGTGTTTATGCCTTTAGGGAGTATATGTGCAAATATAAGTTTCTAGGTATGCTAGTTAAAAACATTAGGGACTTTTTGCACCATTTGTTAAACTTTACTTGCCTAATAAAACTTGTATAAGAAAAATGCATAGGATATTATACTAGAGGGGCAAAAGTGTCAAAAATGAAATTTGTTTTATAACACTTTCACCCAGCCTGTTTTCACACACACAAACACACTTATCAAAATTTTCCCCCTCCCTCACCCTTATTCAAAATCGTCACTCTTCAATCCTCCATTTTCAGTGATTATCAAGCGAAAGGTATAACTTAAAACTCGTTCCTCACTTCCTAATCTACATATATCTCAAAGGAATTAACGTTTCATCCATGATTGATCTCGAATTCCCTAAATCTTAAATTAGGGTTAGTCAAAATCAAAAGTGATTAAAATCTCAAATTGATTGAGGGGTTTTGTTAGTTTAGGTGTGTAGAACACTAGGTTTAAACGGTTTTGTGATCGGTTATCATTTGAATGCGTTATTGTTAATTCTTGTTAGCGAAAATGTAGGTTTTTAGGTTTTAGTGTAATATGTTAATGGGTTTTGTGCTAGGTCGATTGTATTTACTACCTTGAATGTGTTTGAGCCTTAAATTCTTATCCTTGTTTATAGTTTCTTGAATGAATGTGTTATAATGTTTAAACATACTCATTTTTGGAATGTTCTTGTCATTTCTGTGGTTTAAGTCTGTTATGAATGCTTGCAAGTGTTGTTTAAATGATAAGATAGTTAAATGGTCATATGTCAATGCTTAAACATTTCAAGTTTATGGTAATGTATTAAGAAGGCGGTTTATCAACTGCCTTTATGAGGTGAGTTAACAACTCCCTTTAGAAGGCGAGTTAACAACACTCCCTTACAAGGCAAGTTAACAACACCTCTTCACGAGGCGATTTATCAACTCTGCTTCACGAGGCGAGTTAACAACTTGGCTTCATAAGGCGATTTAACAATTTCGTTAAGGAGGCTAGTTAACAAACATATCAAGGAGGCGATTTAGAAATTCCATTAAGAAGGCGATTTAGCAATTCCATTAGGAGGGGAGTTAACAACCCTCCATTAGAGCCGAATTATCAATATCAATAGGAGGCGATTTAGCAATAGATTCTAAGAAATTTTAAGATTGAATTTTTCTGAAGGCAATTTTCAACTCAAGCTAGGTAGCTAATTAAAATTGGTTAATTATGCAATCTAATCAAGTTAAGTAGGCTATATATCAAGGTTCAACAAGGATATCTGAACATGTATTAGGTTACCTTATTCTCTACAAGTTAGTTTGAATAGGATTCCTAAAAACACTATTTTAGTTGTCTTAATGCCTTTCACATTATGCCCAATTAAGTTTCCCTTCGGATGATTAGATCTTATTCAATCAAGCTAAATGCCTTAATGAGCCTAATCATTAGAATGATATCACAACATGCATCAAGCTTAAGTATTCAAAAATCAAAGGGCCTTATAGTGTTTTATATATAAAATTGGTTATATATATAAACTGTATTGGTCAATGTTGGTCTTGTATTATCCTTTCACAACTAATAAGCAAACTCAATAAGCCCCTCAATAAGCTTTATTTGAGCCGGCAATAAGAAAAGAAAAGTAAAGAGAGAAAAGAACTAGGAAACTTAGATTAGAGAGAGAAAGGTGAGTTACAAGTGTGAGAAAATGCAACCAACACCCTCTCCATGTGTGGAGAGGGTTCTTTTATACCTAAGCCTTTCTAGTAGGCGTGTGGGCTTGTAACTTGGGCCGGGCTTGGCATAACTTGGGCTTTGAGCCCGAAACACGGACAAGAACATAGTTGATCCTTGACATATTTCAATTTAGGTAAACCAATCATGATATCCTTTCTTTGAAAGCAAGTTGATGTAGTCAAAGTTAAGATGAGAAAGTCTTCGATGCAATAACCATGCTTGAGTTGGTGAGGCTTTAGCCATGAAACAGATTGGAGTTGATGAATTTGTTTCTTGTAGAGAAATTGTATAGAGATCAGATCCACGATTTCCAGTTATAAAATCGTTTCCCTAAAAGATCTCATAAAACAAGAAGATTTTCAAAAAGCAACCTACAAATCCCGCATCAACCAAATTCACCAAACCGAGAAAGAGATTTGTGATTAAGGCCCTTCTCGACCGTAATAAACCCTGTTGATCGTGATATTTCCTTAAACCAAATCCTAGTAACCAAGAATTAGAGAAATTGATCATTTCCAAAATGAATAGTACCCAAAAATTTCTCAACGAAGTTGCACAGAAGCTTGAGGTTTCCCGTCATATGTTTGGTGCATCCAGAGTCAGCAATGAAAGATGAGTTGCCAAAATCTGCAAGAGAATTAGAGGACGATGGAAACCCTTGACAAATGGATTCCTAAAGTACTTGTGATTTTCAAGATATTAGTTATCCCTAAAAGCATTATCTATTATTGAAACTAATACCTTGTGTTCACATCTCCTTTCTAACTTAGCAACCCATTTCCATGTCCTTATAGGAATCATTTATATCCTGATGGGCATTGTTGTGCTATCCACCATTTTTATGTCTTACTAGTTTTCTCAGAAAGTATCCTATAGTAACTCTTAGATTTCTGGATAGTGGATTCTGATGCAACTGTTTTCTTAGAGGGGTTGCAACAGATTTGTTCGCTGTTCTTATGGGTTTTCAAGTTCCAATGGGCATTGTTTGAGGCTTCTTAGATCTAGCATTCACGTCATTTAAAAATTTAGAAACACAAGCATCATGATTCGAATTAAACACACATTTTTCACAAGTAGCACAAACAACAATAACATTTAAAGTTTTGGATTTTAAACTCTCATTACACGCAGTTACAGAATTTGTTTTATTAGAAATACTAGAAATCCTATATGGTCTTCTACTTCAGTCTTCTTAAACTTCACTTGACTATAGTTTTGTACGACCGTATCTCTCATTTGAGTGCTCTTAAGCTGTAGCCTGCTAACACTAGTTTGGTGAATTACTCCTGTAGAAGTAGACACGCGAGGATTAGTATTCCTAAAAGTCTAAGACAACTGTGGTGCACCTAGTTTGTGTTACCTTAGTGTCAATTTTGATACAGCCTGGTTTAGATCACATTTGTGTTTCTTACAGCTTTGACTTGTTGACTGAGGAAAGATCTAAGTATGACTAACTGGTTTTTGAATAAACCCAGCGCCACCATTAGTTTTGTAACCCGACTTTGTCTTTAAAATATTTTTTTCTCTTAAGAGAATCAGAGAAAGGAGTCGGTTGCCTAACACTGATGGTTTTGGAATCCTTTGAGCATTTGGTTATCGAACAACAGATGGTTTGTCAAATTTAGTTTCCATATATTTTCCTTTGCATTTCTCGATGAGTTTCTTTAACTCACTTATATCAATGTTTTTGTCTTGCGATTGAGATTTCAAATCTTGTATTTTGAAATATTGTTCATGTTCTTTTAGAAATACAGTTGACGCTTTTTCTTTGCAAACTGTGTCATTTTTCATTTGTTCTTGACATTGTTGTAGAGCAAGTTTAAGAGAAATCGAGTGTTTTTTTATAATTTACAAAACTATCGTGAAAGCTCATTATAAACTTCTTTACTAACAGTTTTAGTTTGTTTGGAAAGCTTTTTTGCAAGACATTCACATTCTTTGACTTTATGAAGATATAAGCATTGCAATTAAGTGTGAGCATCTAAATCGGATAAATAATGAAAATAATTACACATAACATCTTTTGAAACACACTCTTGGAGAAGTAAATCATATATGTTTGAAAAATCAGTTTTGTCAGATCAAATCCGTCAATCTCCTTTTTTTTTTTGTTTTTTTTTTTTTTTTTTATTTTTTTTATTTGTTATAAGTGATTGAACATACTGTAAATTCTATAAACTTATCTTGTTTTAGTTCACTTTACAAATATGAAACAATCATTTTGTGTCTTTAGAGAAAGAGGCAATCAACATGATTTTAATTTAGATTTTCATATCATGAGCAGTTGGTGCACGAAAATGATCATGCGAATGTTTTTCCCAAGCTTGATCAACAAGTTCTCTTAAATGATTTATGTTATTTTTCATTACATTATAAGCTTGCCTACTTTTGCTAATTGATTTGGAAGTTGGAAGAAAACCAATATTTTTGACAAAGTGTGGTTTGGACTTTATACAAAAAGAATTTCTTCTCCACATTTTTCTTTTCAAATTTCATTAGCATGTACCAACTGATCATGATATTCCCGTGATGGTGGTTTAAAAATTTCATAAAGACTATTTTGCTTTGTGTAGTCGTACGGTTTCACTAAGTCTTTATTCAATTTTGATCTATTCTCTTGTTCAAGAGTCAATCTATCTTCTCTATCGAGGGAAAATATGTTTGCAAGGTCACTTGTGTCATAAGGAATCTCATACAAACATGATTTTTTAGATTGAGCTTTCTTGAGGTACATAGGATTTGCAAAAGTTGGTCTTTCCCCTATATGTAGAGAGAGAGGGTGGGGGAAAAGGTAAAGAACCTTTGGGAGCTAACCTATGAATAGTTTGAAATTGATTGGTTTCGATTTATAAAAAATTCATTCAAAAACTTCAATTGCATATTACCATTGCAATCAATTCGTCGAGATCTTTTTCTTCCTTATTTTTCAAATCCATTATTACATTGGTTTTCTCTTTGACAAGACTGTCGTACCTTTGCTTTGTTAAAAGACTCTGTTTGACTAACTCATCGTGTTTCTCTTTGAAACTTATTTGATGTCATTTTCTTTTTGATCTAATAGTCCTAGAGTGTTGTTTAATTTACATTCAAGTTTGTCATAGTCCACTGTGTGATCATTAGCAGTCTTGTGCGTCTCAAGCTTAGTTTGTTTGTTTTGATGTGCAATTAGGCAGCTATCCCGAGTACTATTAGACTCCCCTAGAGTTTTACTAGTCTTCGCAAGAATAGATTTGCACTCTTTTAGTTCATGAGCAAGTGATGAGTTTGCTTTCTTTATTGCTTTTTGAATATTTTTGTTTACATTAAAGTGTAAGTTTTTAATATTTGGCAATTAAATTTAGCAGCGTAACACCTCATCATCACATCTATCAGCCATTTTGGTCATTATGAAATATCATTATCACACATATCCAGTGAATCATGAATGACATTACTATCAACCTTTTCCATTACACATCTTTGCCATATAGCTGTTATGTGCTTCCAATTCTTGTTCATCTATCTCTTCATCCGTGTCCTCTAGCCAATCAGCTTGCTCTGCTTGTAATGGACCACACCTTTATCCCTCAGTTCTTTGTTTGCACAACAACATCTTTCCTTGTGATAAGTGTATCGTTTTTACCCTTTTGTGGTTTCCCTGCATTCCTTAGGCAAAAATGAGAGATGGGATGAAAATGGGTGAGGTTGGAGGTGTCCAAATTCCTTGCAATGAAACACTGTAGTCTCTAATCTGCTTGCAACTACCAACCGACTACCTACAAGTCTCTGTTGGGAGCCCACAACGTAGTCACTAGTCCTCAGATTTCCTATTAGACTTGACCATCTGGGAATAATCATATTTTTGTACCTGGGGGAGAGTATCTATTTTCTAAATTTATGGTGTATTTAGGAAGTTCTAAGGTTATGTTGTTGGTAGGTTTTTAGATCTTATTAATACTTGTGCAACAAGTCCAAAGTTTTTTACTCTGCATATCATTTATCTCTTTGAGCTTGTTTCCTCCTGGATCACTCACTGACTTCTTCCTAAGCGTGACTCAGATAGAGGGTAGTGGTTGGTTTGGCTATCTCATTGCCTTTGTATCTGGTTATAATGCTGGAGATCGGGTGGCAGATGATTGTTATTGATGGTAGTTGCATATGATTTGTTGAGATATTGTGCTTGAATAATAGGATCTGAATATTGTTGAGAAGCAGCAACAAGTCTAATGGTTTAGCATTCTTGGCTATTCTCTCAGCACGGATTTCATTAACTTCCTTTTGATACTATTTCATGTAATACCCCTAAATTGGGTCGCAGTAGAATATGGGTTGAGGGTGGTACTTCATAGATCAATAATACAAGATATATATAAGAACGACCATTAAAATCTATTTAAAACTGATACATTGGATTTAACAAATTGTTTGTTACAAACGCCCGAAGCTTCACTTGTTCACTTGTTCAAAATACAAAGATTTCTAGCCCATAACAGATATACAAAATGTAATGCGACAAAATCTTAATGATGCATACATCCAAATCCAAAACCACCAAAATCCCTTGCACCTCGGCCTTATTGATACCCCTAAAAACCTTGCTTAAAAACTCAACACATTGTTCGAGTGAATTCATAGGTTTATAAAATGTATAATGTAGGACCGCAAGATTTCCCCATGATAATGCAACAGATGCAAACATCATAAAATGTAATTACGTTTTCCTAAGCTCATAGCACTAAAGCTCGACATGTATGGAATGCAATATAAATTGCCAACATTGCCCGTGATGATGTTCTAACCCGCAACATCCTATGTCCGACATGGTATACGTTCTTGTCTGCAAACCGGCATGAGCATGACTCACCCGAACGGGATGTCAATCTCAAATAGACTATTTATAACATTCGGCGGCTCTACAATACAGTAGATTGACAGATTCATGATACGGGGCATCAGAGTGTTAATCGCTACTAAGCAAACACGTAATCGTAAATATGAAATGTTCACTTCTCGTCCAATTATAAAACATGCATGATTTCTCACCCCAAAACTGTAAATCATTAAAATATAAAAGTTGGGGCTATGAACACCCTGATGAATGAATAACTAATTATATCACAGAACAGCGTCAAGATTATATCCGAAATGCAACCTAATCCAATATAGGTCGGTATAATTTTCAAAAAAGCACTTTGAATACTACTACCATAATAATTCTATATACTACACACCATCAATCCGTATTGTGAAATCATATTTATAAAGTTAAAACGTTTATAAATATTCAATAGTAAAAATACGCAATCCTTCGTTTTAAGTCCCGTTTGGTATGTTTCTTACTCCACGCTTTCAGAACTAAAGATGAATATCAAATATTATATTTTAAAACCTATAGGTGAACAGTTACTTTTACTCGTTCATAGACATTATAAACTTATTTTTATAAATTTAGTTATCGTAAAACTCGTAAATGTCGTATTTTATCCGTTTTAGCTTTGATTTTAGTGATTCTTTCGAGCACGTATTCGTAATTACAAATCTTATCAAAATATAACATTTTTCAAAAATATGTATCTGTTATGAATAGTGATTTTAACTGTTCATAGTTTATAAAATTATTTTTATAAACTTTAATTATCGTAAACTTGCAAAATTCATAACTCCTTCGTTATTGATTGAAAAAATATGATTCTTATTGTTTTAGAATCCTAAAATTATGTACTGTCTGGTAAAAATAATAAACCTTATATATCAGAAGTATTTTATAACTTGTTTTTATAAAATTTCTTTTATAACGCTTTAAATTAACGTATAACCTAAAATTGGCGTATCTCCTTCGTTATAAATTGGTTTTTTGAGTTCTCTACATGCCCACGATCCTTGTGACATGTAGTATTTTATAAAATCATAAAATATATGTGTTAAATTCGAATTTCAAACAAAAGGTTTTGAATTGTTTCTTAAAATGTGTTTAAAATGAGTTTTTCTAACTTTTAGGTTTAATAACTTTGTTACAAGTCCATTACAACACTCATAATCACATGTCTTACATCCTTAGGGTTTCTAGTCCATGATTAGTCCATATATTGTCCAAAAATCACAAGATCCAAATGTGTACATACTTAAATTTCAAAGAACTTTCATAAGTATACTATTTAGTAACTTGATATGTATAACTTTATTATAACATAATCCACACATGTAACAATACTTATATTACCATTATACATGATATTCCAATATTCAAATGACATATATAAAAGTTTACCACATCATATAAACAAGTGTAAAAAATCCATTTTACATGTAAACATTTTCTTAGATGGTGATTAACTACACACACATTATAAATCATAAAATTATTAAAACAAAGAGATTAAAAGTTTTTATTATGACCTTAATATGATTAATATTATGAACCAACAATATCTAAACCTTGGTTTTAGACATTAAACCAAAGCTTGCACAGCTAGAAAACCCGAGATAGATAAAACCCTAATCTTCCTTTAAACCTATTGCTAACCCTTGTAATCTCCAAACTAAACCTTCTAAACACTTTAGGTTACCTTAGATATCATGTAGGAATGGTATGTAATTGTTGTAGATAAATTTTGTAGGATTTGTAGGGTTTAATTGAGTTGACTAGGGATTAGACAAAAGAAAGAAGAAAAGAGAAAATTTTCTAGTAAAAGTGAAGTGTATGAGTTTTACTTACAAGTGCATGTCTTATATATGTCTTAGACTAGTCAAGAAGGAAATAGGAAGTCTTGGAACACATAGAGGAAATTAGGGAAAGTCTTGGTCCATATTACTATTAGGAAAAGTAAGAAAATGACTCTTGGTTCCCAAAACTAGAGAACATCCCATAAAATTAAGGAAATGTGTTTTCAAACTAGATTTTTTTGTGTTTTCTATTTGAAATCTGGCCATAGGCATATGTGTGATGATATATTTTGTAAATTTTGAGTATTGGGTATAAGTGTCGGTATTTGTTGAAGCGTATAAAAGTTTTGGTGGTTCCGGGTATGCCTAAATGTATTTTATCGCGAAAAGTAATCAATTTACGTAACCAATAAAAATAAAATAAACAAAGTTAATAATTATCCTTAAAATAATTACTTAACACTTGCTTGATGTAAACATTTAATTGTTTGATGCCCGTTTACATTGAACGATAATTTTTAGCTTACGCGATTTAACTTAACGATTACGATTTAAAAGCAAACGCGTACAATACTAAAAATAAATAGTGAACTTATTGACGACGTACAATGACCCTAAAATATGGGGTGTTATAGTCTCCCCACCGTTAATGGAGCATGTCCATAAGCTCAAGACTGGCACTGACGATGTGGCGTCTTTGGGTGAAAAGGGTGGATACTGCTTCTGGAATTGTTCTTCAACTTCCCGTAAGTGAACTCAGGATCTCTCCTGGAGTTCCATCGAACCTTGACAATTGGGACACGGCTTTGCCTCAACCGTTTGACTTCTCGATCCATGATTTTGACAGGTTCTTCAACAAACTGAAGCTTGTCATCAAAGTGAAGTCCATCTAACGGAACGGCTAATGGTTCGTCGGCATAACACTTCTTTAAGTTGGATGCATGAAATGTATTATGAACCCTGCTCAGCTCTTGCGGAAGCTCAAGCTTGTAAGCAACGTCTCCAACCCATTCCAACACCTTGAAAGGTCCAACATATCTGGGGTTTAGCTTCCCTTGTTTTCCAAAATGTACGACCCCTTTCCAAGGTGAAACCTTAAGCATAACCTTATCTCCAACTTGAAATTCCATCGGCTTATGCTTTAGATCGGCGTAACTCTTTTGCCTATCATGGGTGACTTGCATCCTTTTCTTGATCTGAATGATCTTCTCTGTTGTTTCTTGAACTATTTTCTGGACTCGTGGAGTGCACTAGTCCAAAACCTCAGGCCACAACACACAGGGAATGTAACTTTCTACCGAAAGTGCTCAAATGGTGCAGCCTAGATCTAGCATGACAGTTGTTTGTTATATAGAACCGAACCAATGACAAATGGTTAACCCAACCCTTTCCGAAGTCGATCACACAAGCACGTAGCATATCCTCGAGAGTTTGAATAGTTCTCTTCGCGTTATCCTCAGTCTACAGAAGATATGCATTACTCCTACCAGGTTAGTAACCCAAAGCGTTTTGAAGTGACTCCAACCAAAATTTGATGCAAATCTAGTCACGATCGCAATGATAGAGACAGGGGATACCATGCCTCGTACGCCACCTTCCAGTAGTACATTCTTGCCAGTTTCTCAAGATCAATATCCCTCATGGGAACAAAGATTGCAAACTTAGTAGATCGCATCGACAATCCACCCAATAGTGTCGTAAAGAACATTGTGATGACTTAGAAGCTTTATGACAAAATCTATAGTTTAATGTCCACTTCCATTGAGGTATATTGGGTTGTACCAACAACCCGATGGCCTTGATCGCAGCCTTAACCTTAAGCGCCAATCAAAACATTTGCTAACATATGAGCGATGTCGCTTCATATTGGGCCACCATATAGCTTCTTCATGACCAGATACATCTTGTCCAAACCCGATGATAGAATATAGATGACTTGTGGGACACAGCATGATACAATCCTCAGTCCGCCATAACAATGTAACCAACCCGCCATTTATAGCATAGAGTTCATCTGCCGGGTTCCAACTTTTTCCGTTTCTAAAATTTCACTAAGATCCTTATAATTATTCAGCAACATAACCTCCAACATCTTCGTTCTGATGTTCTCCTGTTTTTCGTCGTGCTCTTCTGAGAATAATCAGGATTCTTTATGAGATCTAAGGCCAATAGTCATCACTAAGTCCTCAACTCTTAATGTTTTACACCGCTCCTTTCCTGCATAAAGCATCAGCAATAACATTTTTCTTCCCCGTGTAACGACTCACAGTTGAAATCCCTAGAGCAGTTCAACCAACAACGCTGCCTCATATTCAGCTCCTTTGATTAAAATGTTTTTGGGGTTTATTAGTTTGTTTATTTTTTGTAGACATTTGTATCCGTGAACACCATACACTTAGTTCTGTATAAATAGTGTCTCCAAAGTTTCAAAGAAAACACTACCGATCCAAGTTCCAAATCATGGAGTCTATATTTTCTTCTAATGAATTTTTAATTGGCGTGATTGCAGTAAAAAAATACTTTCACTCTTGCATTAATATAGCACCCACTCCCTTGGCGACGCAAATCGCAATAACCTAATCAAAAAACTTCGCTTTCCCTCAGGTAAAGCCAGAATTGGCGCACTGTACAACTTCTGCTTTAATAACTGGAAAGCGGCTTCTGTTGGTCACCATTCCAATAGAACTTAACTCCTATTCAGAGTTATTTTGGTCATACGTACTTGCAATCTTTGAAAATCCTTCAATGAATCTTCGGTAATACCCAGCGAGACCTAAGAATTGGCGAATCTCTGTTGGTGTTTTAGGAGATTCCCAGTCCTTTATGGATCGAATTTTGCGGGGTTCCACATGAATGCATGACTATCATCACGAGGAACGAGAAATTGACCTTATGAATCCTAAATTCACATTTAGAGAACTTAGCTTACAACTTCTTTTTCTTAAGCAATTCCAGAACTGCCTTAAGATGTTCTTCATGCTCCTTCTTATTCTTAGAGTAGATAAGGATATCGTCAATAAAGACAATCACAAATTTATCCAAAAATGGCTTGCATACGCGATTCATGAGATCCATAAATACCGCTGGTGCGTTCGTCATGCCAAATGGCATAACTTGAAACTCGTAATGACCATACCGAGTTCTGAACGCCATTTTTGAAGTACCTCCTCTCGACCCCGTGTGGTGAGAACCTGAATGGCAGTCTATCTTAGAATAAAACATGATACTTGTAGTTGATCAAACAAATCGTCGATCCTTGGGAGTGGATAACGACTCTTCACTGTTAGCTTGTTCAGTTCCCGATAGTCAATACACATTCAAAACGATCCATCCTTCTTTTTGACAAACAAGACTGGAGCTCCCCAGGGTGAGGAACTAGGTCTTATAAAGTCTTTGTCAGATAGTTCTTTCAGTTTCTCTGACAACTCTTTCATTTCAAAAGGCGCCAATCGATAAGGTGCCCGTACCACAGGTGCAGCACCAGGTATCAGATCGATTTGAAATTCCACTAGTCGAGTCGGAGGAAGACCCGACAATTCCTCAGGGAATACATTAGGAAAATCTCGAACTATTGATACATCCTCAAGTTTCTTCTTCTTCGATTGGTCTTCCGTCTCCTTTGTAGTAATGTTTGCCAAAAATACTAGACATCCTTTTAGCATGTATTCATGTGTTTTTGGAGTAACGAGTATAATGATGCAGAACACCTCATTTCACCGTTTTGCTTCAGTTACCTTGAACGATTAAGGTTTCATTTCCCTAGGGAATACGAACGATCTTCTCGGCATACACAATGATTGCTTGGTACTTTACCAACCAATCCATACCAATTATAGCATCAAAACTACCAAGTTCTACGGCATTAAGGTCTATGTTGAATGTGGTTTAGGATGTTAAAATGTACAACCCTTAAGGATAAGGAGTTTTACCCTTATTATTCATTCCCCGTTGGCTATTCAACGTCATAATAGTGATCTAATACAGTTGGTGTGATATCAATTTGGGAGCTAAATGCAGTAGACACAAAACTCCTATCGGTACCCATATCAAATAAGATAGAAGAATAGCGTTGTTTAGAAGAACGTACAGGTTACGCATGGAAGTCTGGGTTTGTCCCTGCATGCCCTACCGCATACACTTTGGCTGGAGCATTGCCACCTCCAACTTGGTTACCATGGTTGTTGTTGTTCTTTAGCTTTGGACATTCCCTCTTAAAATGTCCTGAACTCCACACTCATAGCAAGTAGGCTTCTGACCTGATACCACCCATGCCCCTCAAGATTGTTAGAATTGTTGCGTTGCAGTGCTCTTCAGTCACAGGGCCAGATGCCGACTTTATTAACACTTTAGCATATGGAGCACACGACCATCGTGGTGATAACTGCACTTAGGGCATAGGGGTTTAGATCCCCCATATAGCTTCTTCTCCTCACCAGTCCCTGCAGCATAAGCCCTGCTGGTGTTCTGCCTTTTGTTTTATGGTTGTTGTTGTTGTTGTTGGTTATTATCTTGCTTTCTCTTATTCTCTGTCTGACGATCAGCAAAAGTGCGGATTTTCTTATCGATTAGCTTGTTTGCGAATTTCAACTCTTCTTGCATTTTCTTGGTTTAGACGCTGCTAACACTCCCATGAAATCAATGTCGGGAAGACCACCGACATATTTTTCAATTTTATCAGATTCTTCGAGAAACATCCTTCCGCACAACAAAGCCAATTCCTAAAAGCGTTGGGTATAACTTGTCAAGTCAATAACCTTCACCTTCAGATTCCAAATCTCCATTTCTAGTTTCTTGATTTCATTTCGAGGACAGTATTTGTTAGTCATCATTTTCATGAGTGTTTTCTAAGGCATACCGTAAGCGGCATCATGACCAACTATCTTGACAAGAGTGTTCCACCATGTTAAAGCAACTGAATGAAGAGTGCAAGTAGCAAACTTGATTTGATTCTCAACTATACAATTATTGATATGGAAAACAAACTCCATTCTTTCAAACCATTGAGATAGACCAGAAACTCCTTCTGTGCCTT
Source organism: Tanacetum coccineum (assembly GCA_026074375.1). Classification (NCBI taxonomy): domain Eukaryota; kingdom Viridiplantae; phylum Streptophyta; class Magnoliopsida; order Asterales; family Asteraceae; genus Tanacetum; species Tanacetum coccineum. The sequence continues at coordinate 19,237 of BQNB010029466.1, read as the reverse complement.
TGAAGTTTAATGGTTGACATTTGAGAAAGTCAGTGTAAGTACATTCACGGGCAGTTCGTTCTGTCCTTCTAACACCCATTCCCGAATTATGGCTATCATCGCCATTCGTATTTCTGTCAGCATCACGTGCTGCCAAAGCGGCAGTAACGCCTTGGTTAATCATTGCCTAAAGCTGGGCATTAGTGAAAGATGTGTTGGTTGTTTCTGGGGTAGTGTTTGACCTTGTGGCTCTTTTTGGTGCCATTTTCTTCAATCACAAGAAAATATAATACCCTTAGTTCAGCGAAAATCATAACCATGAGTGACATGAACTATACACAATAAGTAAAAGAAAGATCACAACACATATAGCAATGAAACAAACAACTGAATTGAAAGTTAACAATGGTGTTAGCTAAATCGCCATTCTTTCATAATAATTCGATTACAAGCATGACATAAACCACCATTCCATAATAATCGGAAAACATACATGATGGATTCAGATACAAAATGATTCACAAAACGATTAGATACAAAGATAAAATATACAACCTAAAGCCATACTAGCCAAGTAATTACCCGTAATACTTAGTAGGCTATACAAAATAACTAGCCATAACATGATCTATGAATTGTTACCAGCCTTCTCTAGTACATCAGGCTGTGCCTGAACCCTAAGGGTCACCTGCTGACATCTCTCTCGAGATTCTGCATCTAGGTCCTGACTCTCTTCGCACTATAGGCCTCAATGAACTGTGCATGTCTCCTGCGGTCCGCTGCCAGCAACTCAGTACATCGCCTCTGTCATCCCTGCGGTCCACTGCCTACAACTCTGTAATCACTGCCTCTGACCCAATACAGTAGTACGCAGTGACATAACCTCTGAACGTGCAAGATCACTAGCGTCCATGGATCGTCCCCAAGCCTCTCGAGACATCCTAGCCTCTCTCTCCATCAGTAGAGCTGTACGAGCATGTGCACGCCTATCCCTATACGATTTCTAGAGAGAGAAAATGGGAAGTTCTAGTGAGAGAAAGACACTTAGTGTGTGTTTGTTATACAATGAACAACCAACCCCTCTCAATGGCTGAGAGGGGGTTTAAATACAAGAGTTTATGTGCCCTAAGTGGGCTATGGAGTGGGCTAACATGTGGGTAAAGACCCGGCCCAACGCCATAAGTCATACGGTAACTAAACGATAAATATTAAGACTACGAGCTAACCTATGCTAGACATAACACGGGGTGACCGAGTCTTTTTCATGATCCTAACAATCTCCCCCTAAGGGAGGTCACCCTAGAAAATACAATTTGAATCCTAGCATTATATGTCTTGGACTTTTGACTTCAGCTCGTAATCTTTGATTCTTCATTCATTGATCTCTTTGTAGAGTAGTGATCTTTCAACTTTAGGCTTGAGCTTTTTCCTTTAGGCTTGTCTTTGAATGTGATCTTGAGCTTTCTTGAGATCATCAGCCAAAGTAAATCTCTAATCATCATCTTCTGATCTTTTGCCATCTTGCGTGCTTGTGACTTTTGGGCCGACATGCTCATACTTGTTACAATCTTGAAAGCATGACTTTATGATCGTATTACTTCATCAATTTAACTTGCTGACAACGAAGTTGATATCAGAGTTGCGGAAGCTTTAGATCATTCTATCTTGATGTTGTAAAGTCATTGAGTCTTGAGTATGAGCATGTGGCTATGAACTTGACTCTGCTGTAATGAGGTATCTGCATCTCCATCTTTATGTAATCCTGAAATAAAATAGTTAACAATAAAGCTTGGTGACAAATATGGCTATGTCATTCGTCAAAGTTCGGTTGCATTAACCTCCGGTTTTGTAAGGACCGTTTTACAGTATAACTACTATACCTATGATTAGGTAGATTCATTATAAGAACCTCCTTGACAGGGTTTCTAGCTCAAAGTGTTAGATCATCTAACGCAGATGCATTAGATTCACTGTACTTGCTAGTATCTCTTTACCGGACACCTCAAAGCAGGCTACCTTACTAATAGTATTGCTACTAATAGAACGGTAAGAGTGACTCAGTGGGTTACTATCTCACCGATTAAAGATAAAACTGATTTGAAAATCAATCGATGTGTCACTAGTAAAAGTGATTTTTGTAACACATCAAGAGTTTTAAGCTTTTATCAAAATTCATCCTCTGTCAATTCATAATCTGGACCGAATCGATGCCTAGTGTTACAAGTTTGATCCATTAAGGATCTCACAAGTCACCTACCTAAAGCTTGTTTGCTGTTGGCTCTAGCAGGATTTCCATATTTACTATGAATACTTTTGTATCACTCGGATGTTCTGGAAATATCACAAGGATAATGCGTAGGACTCTTAAGATAATCCTTGTTTTCACAGTGTGTGAAAGACAAGTATATTGGAATAGTGTCCTAACGAGATTTATTAATGATCTTTAGGCTCTAGACTCTATAGTGCATTTTTATTTAAGTGAGCGGAGGCTGGAGTAGACTGCCATCTTTTTAATACCGACTAACTCAGAGTGAGAGAGTCAGTAGATTACGTGTTAAGTCTCCGTGACAATTGAAACAAAAATATTTTGAGAGATTCTGAGTGGCTAGGGAGGGTTGTTGTAACACCCCCAAATTGGGTCGCAGCAGAATATGGGTCTGGGGGTGGTACTTCATAGATCAATAGCACAAGATATATATAAGAACGACCATTTAAAAGTCGTTTAAAACTGATACATTGGATTTAACAAATTGTTGTTACATAAGTCCGAAACTTCACTTGTTTATTGTTCAAAATACAAAGATTTTAGTCCATAACAAATATATCCCCAAAATGTAATGCAACCAAATCTTTTATGCATATGACTTCCAAAATAACGACCACCAATGTATCCCTTGTCTTGTACCTCATTGATCTCCTGAGAAAACATTGCTTAAAACGTCAACAATAATGTTGGTGAATTCATAGGTTTGTAAAATGTATAATGTAGGACCGCAAGATTTCCCCATGATAATGCAACAGATGCAAACATCATAAAATGTAATTACGTTTCCCTAAGCTCATGACACTGAAGCTCGACATGTATGAATTGCAATATAAATTACCAACATTGCCCGTGATGATGTTCTAACCCGCAACATCCTAAATCTGACATGATATACGTTCGTTGCCTAGAATACCGGCACCGTGAGCATGACTCACCCGAACGGGGATGTCAATCCCAAATAGATCTATTTATAACATTCGCGCTTACAATAAGTGTTATCCCAAGATAATAAGCTATCCAAACACAACTTATTAATAAGCACCAATAAGCAAGAAATAAGAAGAAATCTTAGAGAGAGAAAGTAGAGAGAGAAACAACTAGATTAGAGAGAATGGTGAGTTAAAATGTGTGTGAAAATGTAACCAACACACTTCACCAAATGTGGTGAAGGGGTATTTATACCCATGCCTTGCTAGCTTGGCACTTGGGCTTTCTAAATGGTCCGGGCTTGGTTTAACTTGGGCTTTGAGCTAAAAAACCACAATAAAAAAAAAAAAAAAAAACAATATTAGATTTAACAATTCCAAGCCCGTTGAACCCGACCTACCTAATACAATACAAGACCTAGATTGACTTTCTAAAACCGATAACATTCTTGTTTGACTTAAATAATTAATGCTAACAATCATCCCCTAATTGTTGAGTCTCTTACTTCAAACTCCTTCGAAACCACCGATGACAATGAAGATAGAACGTTATGACTTATGCTTTTAACCTTGTTATGGTCTTATCCATTGTAGTAACGGCTTTATTATATTCAATGCTTTTGTGATCTTGATTTTGAGCCTTTATCTTTTGACTTTGAGTTCTTGAGATCGTTATCTTGCATCATCTCCTTGACTTGAATCATCTTGATTTGACTTCCTTGATCAACTTGTGCTCTTGACCAACATGCTCATACTTGTTACATTCTTGTTTGACATATATGATTATAAGTCTAACAATCTTCCCAATATACGATTCTTTAATTGACTTTGAAAGCTTGAGTATGAGCATGTGGTTTATGAATCCGACTTCGCTGGAATGAGGCTGCAACACCGTCGTCTTATCCTGAAATAAAACAGTTAGCAATAAAAAGATGAATATGGCTTTGTCATTCATCTTGAGTTCGGTTGCATTAACCTCCGGTTTCCCATTTTATAGTATAAATACTATACATGTGATCAGGTAGATTCAAAGAATCTCCTTGACAGGGTTTCCAGCTCAAAGCGTAGGATCTTCTAACACAGATGTATTAGATTCACCATGCTTGCTAGTTCTCATTACCAGAACGTCTCAAAGCAGACAACACGGTAAGAGTGAATCAGATAGTTACTATCTTTCTGATTAAGTCGTCAATTCATTTACTGGACCAAAATTGATATCCAGTTATCACAAGCTTGATTCATATAGAATCTTGCAAGTCACCTACCAAGAGCTTGTTTGATGTTGGCTCAAGCAGGATTTCCATCTTCACTGTGAATACTTAAGTATCACTCAGATGTTCTGGCAAGATCTCAAGGATAATGCGTAGGACTCTTTGTTACAGCTTGTGAACTTTATGGTGTTCAACAAGTGTATTTTGACATTGTGTCCTAATGAGATTTATAATTTGATCTCTTCTTGGCTCTAGACTCAATTTGTGCACTTTTGGTTTTATAGAAAATCGGGGCTTGGAGCAGACTGCCACCTATTCAATATCAACAATCTCGGAGTGAGATGTCAATAGATAACGTGTGTATCTCCGTGACAAATGAGACAAGTTTATTTTGAGAGAAACCCGAATGGCTGGGAAGGGTTGTGCATTGCATCACTGGGTCCATGATGTCGTCTTCAATATCAACAATCATCTTTGTGATTTTGATAGATTATGTATTGACCCAGTTTCTGCCTAAGTTGTGTGGAGGGATTCTTTCTTTTCACCCTTTATCCATACATTTCTTTTTCATTCTTCAACCCCTTCAATGCTTACCAAGACTTCATTACTAACACCTTGTTGTGATTGTTCCAGTGTTAGCTCAATCTTAGTCGGCATTTTTCCCTTATACACATTCTTCTCCAATCATACCTAAGGACTGCTATTTCTAACTATGGAGTGTCCTTGGGTAGATCCCTCCGGTTCTGGTTGGATCGTAGGACTTATTCCTAACCTAACCACCTTATGACTTCAGAATCGTCGTGAAATTAATAGGTTGTTGGGTATAGAGATCGAACCATAAAACCATTTTCTGACATTGTTATTTTCAAATACTCCCCCTACACATGTGCTCTAAGATTCGAAATTGTTTAGCACGTGAAGGAAAGAGTTGCACTTAGAGTCTTAAAGATCACATTCGTTTATAACATATTTTAATCACATTTTCTCCCCTTATTTTAAATAATAAAACACTTAGTATTTGAAATACCAATTGATTAAAATTTGACATGAAAAATTCCATGGGGAGAAAAATTATACCACGATATAGCATGAATTCAGATTTCGATAGCTCCCCTTCAACAGTATATGTGGGATACCAATATTTATTAAAACTTGACATTGGAATGAAAAATTGATATGACACCACAAAATGTTGAAGACGGAGTGAGATGCCTTAGTGAACAATGTATATTAATAATTGACATTATAATTTTCCACATTTTTATTTCACAAAAATGTGTTTGATACATAAATTACATTTTGAGATGTACCCAACACATTAAAAGGCTTTGTTTTAAAAAGCTCCCCCTCAGAAATTGATTCACATAAAATGACATTCTACGTACTACAATTCTTTGAAAATTATTCGAGGAAGGGAGTGTTGAACACACAATTTTAACAAATACCACTTTTTATGGAAAAACATACCACAAATTATATTGTAGACAATTTTGACATTTAAAGTTCTTTTTGAAAAATTGTGTTCAACGATTTTAAAAACATGATAGAAGACTTCTCTTCTATTTTAGAGTAAGCGCACTGAAGCGTACACTTCCCTATACATTTGGGACCAAGGATTTATGCACTGAAATGTACAATAAGTCATTAGAGAAAAAATTTAGAATGACATGTTTGAAAGCATTTGAAACTCCTGTTTTCGAAACTCTTCATTACACGCCCAGTGCGATGTTAATCAACATTCTAGGTACGTACATGTTAACGTTTCCTGAGACATGTCGAGAAGATTCTTTTTGGTATTTTTGAAATTTTTCTGATTTTATATTTTGTTTTTCTAGGTTTTATATTTTTCTATTTTCTTTTTCAAAATTTTTATAAATAAAAAATAAAGAGAGAATAAAAATATTTACAAATTGATGTTTGATGGATCAAGCAGAATCGTTTGCCAGAACCTCCAGTTCATCTAGAGTCAAACATCTCATACCGGCAGATCGTCCTGACAAGATACTTATAACCTATCTTCCGATAAAGCTTTAGTAAACAAGTCAGCTAACTGGTATTCAGTTCCGACAAAGAATAATTCAACTATACCCTTTTCAACCTGTTCCTTTATGAAGTGATATCTGACATCAATGTGCTTGGTACGGGAATGCTGGACTGGATTGCACAGCATGGTCTATGGCTCCTTGAGTCAACAATACATAGGTATTTAATCAAAGTGGAAGTCCATAATCTAGTGATCTGAGTACACAACCATAGACCTTGTGCGCAACACGCAATAAAGACACATACTATTCGCTATCATTGAAGACATGATTGACAGTCCTGCTTTTTGGATGACCAGCTGACTAACTTATCACCACCTAGAAATTGTATGCCACCAGATGTGCTCTAACGCGAATCAAGGACAGCCCCCGATCCGAATCTGAAAAGCCAGTTAGTTCGAAACCAGGTGTCTTCGGATACCATAGACCCATGTTAACGGAGTCTATAAGGTATCAAAAGATCCTTTTAAACCGCAAGAGATGTTTTCTCATCGGATTCGCTTGATAGCGAAGCACAATAACATTTGCATTACACGTATCGGTCTACTAGCTGTTAAGTACATGGAGTGCTCCGACCATACTATGAGATTTCTGATTGGTCGAATCCGAGTACCACTCAAGTCAAGCAACAAGGTGTTTTGTAGCCATTGAAGTACCAATGCTATCACATGAGGTCATACCATGCTTTTAAGTACTCTGAGCATATACTTATCCTTGGTTTATAAAGATAACCACGAGGGAATTGGTGGATCTGAATTCCTAAAAAGAAATTTCAGCTCCCCATCATAGACATATCATAACTTGGATGTCATTAGTTTTTCCAAATCGTTTGAAAGTTTTGGTTCGTAGAACCAAAAATTTTATGTCCATCAACGTAAATTTGCACAAGCAATATGTCTTCCCCATGTTTAGTTATGAATAGAGTTGGATCAATAGAACCTTTTGAGAATCCTTTGGATACCAGGAAGTTGGAGAGTTCATCATACCACGCTCTTGGTGCTTGTTTGAGACCATAAGTTAAATCTTTCTTGAGACGGTAAAGCTTTGTTAAGGAAGATATGGGTCAACAAATCCATTCTGGTTGGTTTAGTACACTCTTCTCTTCTTCCCATCAGAGTCCGTAAAGAAATGCTGTTTTAAACGTCCATTTGGTACACGGTAACTGATTTGGTGTGCAGCATACCAATGAACAACCGTCACATGCTTTAACACCGACGCAACTGGTGCGAATGACTCTTCAAAATAATACCTTCCTTTTGAGCATACCCTTATGCCACAAGATGAGATTTGTTGCGAATGACCAGTATTTTCCATCCTCAATCCACTTTGTTTTTTCCCAGAGCCACTTTAATTAATGACATTATGCAGAGTGGTCAAGTCGCAAATTCCATTACATCGAATCGTATCAAACTGATGAAGTTCTTCCTGCATTGATTAACCACGCAGAATCAGCCATTGGCTTCTTTGATGTTTCATTGGTTCAGTTCGGACTCACGGTGATGCGAACATACACATATCGCCATCTATTTCTAGCTGACGCTGTTCTAATTGATTGAGAAGGATTTCCAATGACTTGTTCTAATGGATGATCTTTTGTCCAACGTTGTGCGGAGGGATGGTGTTGATAGAAAGTATGCATGTTTGACGAATCAACATGACGAGACGATGTCTCCCCTTGATCTTGTACCGGTGTACTGAAGATGTTGATAAATTCATCGTCGTCAAATTGTGCATTTTCTGTATTGGTTTCTGCTTGAATAATGTTCTCAGGTGCAGTGACAGTTGGTACTTGAGTTGGAGTTTGATGTGTTGAATGAATGTTCAATGGAGGTGGATCTGCAACATCGGTTGTTGTAGAAGTGTGAGTTGTGTTATGTTGTTGACGTTTATCGGGATTATCAGCAGCATGTACAGCGGAAGACTTTGACACAACATGAGAAGTTCCATTGAGTAATTCACTGAACATCGGACTATATAGCAATTCCAGCTCATTTGACGTTGTTACTGTCTCAGCAACTTGAGGAACATTTTCTTGACTTTGTGGACCGGGACTTAAACTGTCTTGTTCAAGTACCGTTGTTGAACATTGTGGACCGGGGTCAGAACTGACGTGATCTGACGCCATTTGAGGCAATTCGTCAAAGTTAACATGAATTGTTTCAACTATCATTCTTGTTCTCTTGTTAAATACCCTGTAAGCCTTTGACTGAGTAGAATACCCAACAAAAATACATGCATCACCTTTTTCCTTCATTTTATCAAGATTTTCACCATCTCTGACGATGTAGCAAAGAGAACCAAAGATGTGAAAGAACTTGACTGACGGTTTCCGGGCATTGATGATATGGTAAGGTGTTTTCTCATGTCGAGGAATTACAAGTGAACGGTTTTGAGTAAAACATGATGTTGCAATTGCTTCAGCCCAGAAGAACAAAGGAACTTTAGCGGCACTTAGCATTGTTCGAGCAGCCTCAACAAGAGTACGGTTCCGTCTTTCGACAATGCCGTTTTGTTCAGGTGTTCGAGCAATTGATGTTTCGTGTGTTATTCCCTCTTTTGCAAAGTATGCATGAAAAGTTTTATTAAGAAATTTCGTGCCTTTGTCAGTTCGAACTGTTGTAACTTAAGCATGAAGTCCTCTTAGGACAAGTGTGAGGAAATCAATGAGAATTGCAGGTGTTCGTCTTTGGACCTCAAGAAGTAAGTCCAACTATATCGGGAGTAGTCATCAACAATTACGAGAACATATTTCTTTCCATTAATGCTTTCTACCCGCATTGGACCATATAAGTCCATGTGTAGAAGTTGTAACCGTCTTTTTAAGCTCGGGGTAGTCTTAGTGTGAAAAGACTTTCTTTTTTGCTTTCCCTAACTCACAAGAAGAACACAGATGATCTTTGACGAATTTTAATTTTGGAAGCCCATTCACACTATTATTCTTCGAAAATAAGTTAATGGTGTCGAAGTTTAAATAAGATAGACGACGATGGCATAACCATGCTTGAGACGATGTTGCTTTAGCCATTAAGCAAATTGGATTGGGAGTTGTTGAGTCTTGCAGAGAAATGGAATACAAATCTGTGCCACGAGAACCTGTGAGAAGATCATTTCCCTTCAAATCACGGATATAACATGTAGACTTCCGAAAAGCAACTTCCAAATCCGCATCACAGAATTGACCAACGGAGAATAAGTTGTGATTAAGCCCTTCGACGTAATAAACCCTTTTGATAGTAATCGTTCCTTGAACCAGATCTCCATAGCCAAGAATTGGTGCAATTTGATCATTTCCAAACTTGACCGTTCCCAGAAATCTCTCCACAAAATTAGTTAGAAGTTTGAGATTTCCGGTCATGTGTTTTGAGCACCCAGAGTCTACGATGAATAGAGTTATCTCGACGAGCTGCAAAAGAATTAGAAGACAATGGAGTATTGGACACAGTGGAGCACCTAGGAGTCTTATGTTCCAAAATATTAGCAGTTCTAGATGCATTTCCTAGAGGCATACTAACGTTTGGATTAACATTTCCTTTTTCAGACTTAGGTTTCCATTTGTATCCAGATGGTGTATACTTAGGATACCACCAACTGCATGTCTTACTAACTTGCTCATATAACTTCTTAGTTATGTTTCTAGATTTCTTGACAGTGGAGTCTGTTGCAACGGTTTTCTTACTGGATGTTGCAACAGATTTGTTCACATCATGCTTGGGTTCTGTAGTCCTAACAGGCACAGCCATTGGTTGTCTAGTCCTAGAATTCACGCCATTTATATAATGTAGAACACACAAATCATGATTGTCATTCAGCACACACTTTCCACAAGTAACACATACAAAGTTAACATTCGAGGTCTTAGCATTCAAACTTTCATTACACGCAGTTACAGACATTTTATTATTTGAAAACTTAAACATCCTACAGTGGTCTTCTACTTCTTGCTTCTTCCCTTGACTATTGTTAGACATGACTCTATCTTCCAGATGATTGCTCTTAAGCTGTGGTCTGCTAACACTAGTAGTGGGAATTACTCCTGTAGAGAAAGACAACACGTTTTTAGTTTCCTAATGTCCTTGATGCAACTAGGTGTTCTAGTATGATTGGCTTTGTGTGCACTTTAATACATTCCTAGTGCATCCACATTTGTGTTCCTGACAATTGGCAACTTATTCTGAGGCAAAATCTGTGCAGTGACTGGTTTTGAAAAATCATTAGACACATTTTGTGTGGTAACTGGCTTTGACTTTGAGAAATCTTTCTTTGCAAGAGAATCTGAAAAAATAGCTGGTTTACCTAAAATGGATTGTCTTTATTTTTGACTTTTTTATAAAAGCATTCGGGTTTGTCGAATAACCAAGATTTTTTCAACTTAAGTTCCACCCACAGATTTTCTTTCCATCTTTTTGTATGAGTCTCTTCAACTCACTTATTGGCAATTCCTTTCTGTAATTGAGCTTTCAATCTTGAATTTCAAAATACTGTTTCACGGTTCTTTCAGAAATACGTTTGACTGATTTTCTTTGAATAGAGTTAGTCTTTGTTTAACTTTTCTTTAGCAATGTTGTAACTCAATTTCAAAATTAATCGCATGTTTCTGAAGTGATTCAAAACTCTTTGCATTTTCTACTCTTAGAAAGCTCTTTTTCAAGACGTTCAACATTTTTTTTGCAAGGTTCTCTCCGTAACACATTGCAAATCAGTGAATTCACTACGTCTGTGTATATTCCCAATATCGGCATTCCATGTGATCAGCATAGTAAAATTCCCTTGAAAGACTTCGAGATTTTCATTCAAAAACTGTGTTTTTTGAGTTTCCATTTGAGACTTAAGATTATCTACCTCATCTTCAAGAGAATTGACATATTTCAAATCAGCAACCATTTCCTCTTTCAAACACAAGTGAAATCTTTCTAAATCCACATTGATTTTACTAATTTGGGGGCCAAAATTCCTTCTATTGTGTTTTGAAATGAAAGGATCGATGTTACCAAAAACTTTCTTTTGGCGATTGTTTGTTTGCAACGTTCCACTCCATCAAAAATCGTGGCCAACACAACTAATTTTTAAATCTTGTAAAAGTTCTTTAGAGCTTTTGACACTTTTATCCCAAGGAATGGATTCATCTATTCTTTTTTTCATAACAAAGTTGGTTGTTTAAGAAAAGACCTCTTTGGAAAATTCGATTATTAGTAGATGATTGACTCATCGTTGAACATTTTTGGAAAATTGGTGTTGCACACCGATATTCCCGTTTGGAACGAACCAATCATAAAGATTATTCAACTGAGCATAATCATACGTCTGATTAGATCCGCTTAATTTTGATCGACGTTCTTTTGTCAAGACGGAATCATTTCGTCAAGAATCAGGGGTATAACCTCAACGCAAGAATATCATTGTAGCAACTAGTACATTACATGACGAGGATTCGCTCTTTGAGCTTTCTTGAGGAACTCAGGTTTTTCAAAACCTCGTTTCCAATTACGATTAAGCATATCAAAGTTTGAACAGAATTGGGCCGGTTTATTATACCACTATCATTCAAAACCTTACTTGTTTTCTAAAGCAATGACTTTATCAAGTTTTTCCCTTGTCCTTCACGAGTGTAAAGCTTAATCTGCTGAGCCTCTTTTTGCTTTTGACATTATGGAATGGTTTCTTGATGTGCACAAAGCTCTTTTTTTTTACATACCGAAAAATCGTTTGATTAAATCTTTTATTTGTTAGAGTATATGCATAAGGATTTTGACAAAATCGATTTTGTATACATTAAAATCCCCTTTAGCTTTTGCACAATCAATTTTCCACCTTTCGACGCATAATACACATCTTATGACTTATCAAGTTCCGCTTGAACATCTTAATGTCTTTAACACCATTAACTGTAGTCTTGGACCAGTATCATTGATTTGCTTCTTTGAAATGGTTATTTGATATCTTCTAAAAAACTTTTATTTTAGTTTTGAAATCTTCAATTTACACCTTTTCAATTTATCAACTAACTCCTTTGTTGAGATGATTCCCAAATATTATTTCGTTTTTTTTTTGCTGTCATCAATTTCATCATTCACATTTTAGTTTCTGAATTAAAGAAGCAAGCAAATCACGTTCTTGAACAAGATCTTCATTTCATCCTGGTCCTCCTGAGCTTCTATCATAACATATATCGATGAATCAATAGTGATATTAATCGGAGTCACCTTGTTCCGCCAGATATATGTGTCATTACTAAGATTCAGGTTGCTCAGTGTATGTTCAATTTTCCATGCGCAAACACATTATAGTTGTCATTATTGTTTTTGTTACCTTATGCATTGTCACATCATCAAATATTGGTCAGAAGTTGTCAACTGAATCTGGAGTAAACCCTTGAAGTTGTGCCATGTAACATATAATAGTGCTTCAATTCCTTTTCATTCAGACTCAATCATCATATCAACCTTCCAATCAGCTTGTTCGGCATTCAACTGAAACCCCAGCTTCCTCTTGTTTACACAGCAATATCTTTTCCATGTGGTAAGCTTGCAATCCTTATTCTTTCGGTTTCTGACATTCCCATTGAAACATGGCCCAATTCCCTTGCAGTTGTAACACTGAATCCAGAACTTTTGACTACCGAGTACTCTACATTTTCCCTAGCCCTCAGCAACATTAATTGTCCTCTGATTTATCATACCCAGTTCCTCAGTAGTTCTTGGATAATTAATCTTATTAGCCGACTGGTGTTTGATAGATGTTCGAAGGTTGTTGTTGGTAGGTTTGTAGATTTCTTAGAAACGAGAGAGAAATGAAGCCATGAGTTTGTCATCTCCTTTTTCCTTTTAGACATTTCATCATCTTCAGTACCGTACAAGTGGGGGAGCAGGTTCGTGATCATAAAGTAGGAGCAAAATTAACAATTGCTGTTTCCTCGTTTCTGGTAGGACTGTTGCGATACTGGTGGATGAATATTGATGTTTTTGAGTAGATGGATTGGGAGGATGTAAAACTGGTTTTGTTTGAGCAACAAAGTGCAAGTGATTAGCATACGTGCTATCTTTCAGTTCGTAAATCTCATGACTTCATTCTAGGTGTTTGCTTCAGAATTCATAAAGCTTGACGATAGAGACAGTCTTCACTCTTGACTCTGCATAACAATGTCCACAAACCTTTGCCATTCTGGTTAGTAGATGAAGTAAGAACTGAGAAATAGACCTGATGATTAGTAACATTAACACTGATTTTCGGACAAGTCATTCATCATCCTTGTAAAACCGTCAGTAATCCATTCAAGGATTCACCAGCCGTGATGTGAATTTTCCAACTCCCAAATAAATTGGTTTCAAGATCTTGAACATTAATGATTCCCCTAGTTTCAAACCGTCCTAAACGCGACCTAGTTGAAATATATTACGTCTTAGATACAAGCAATCAATAGTGAAATGATGCACATGCAATTTTATAAAGTTCTCATCACCTGAACATGTTTGCGTTTTAGTTATGTAAGTCAAAATGTGAACTCGTAAAAGTTATCTAGTTTTATTAAGTTTTGACGCTACAACAAAAGTCACATTTTTACCAGTCTAAGGTAATCTCACACATTATCTATTTTTAAATATTTACGTTAAATTTATATTTTGCCTAAAACACGCTAAGTATCCTACCCAAGTCTAGTTACCAATTTTTATTCGTTGTTATATTCATTACTATTATGTTTAAGTCGCAAACTTTTAATAAATCCTATCTCGCTTACTTAAGAATATTTTAGAAAGTTTCTGCGCACATAGAAAATATATAAGTGATACTATAATATTTGTTAAGGATTTTATAGCTCGTTCGGATTCGAAAACGCCAAAAAACCTCATTTTAAATTCCAAACAGCTCACATTATTAGCCAAGTTTATGCAGAAAGTTTATAAAATTTCCATATTTTAGTCAGTTTTTAAAAGGGCATAACTCCTTCGTTATAAAGAATTACGGGATGGTCAAAACTACATTTCAAGGAAAAATCACGTTCTACAAGTTTTCTTTTATAAGTTTCACCTGACTCGGACTCGAAATGGGTCAAAAACACAAAAACGTAAACTGGACAAAATGTGTTTAAAACAGTTTTTGCTGGAAAAGTCACTAGTTTTTGTCCGAACTTCATTTGGTCATATCTCACTCGTTTTAAGTTGGATTTCAAAAAATTTATATCTACGCGTTCATATTTTAGTATAGTATTACTTCATAGAAAATTCGGACAACAACTAGTTTATACCAAAACTACACTATATTTTTAGCCGCAAACATCACAACTTCATTTCTAGCCTAAATCACTTCCATTGATTGATACCAACACTCAAACAACTCTAAGACTACCTATCCCTTCCATCGGTTGTTACAATATCATCAAGAATCAGTTTAAACACATAAAGTCATATATTTAACCTAAAAGTACAATAATATTAAGAATAAGCTCAAAAACAAAAATAAGCTGTACAACCCTTTTTATTTTGCTAGTTTCTTTATAAAAATATTTTACACAAACATAGGTGATGATTTTTTTGAAAGAACAAGAGATGTTTGCTTAGATAATGAAAAAGAAGATGAAAATGGCTTACAAAAGTGTAGAAAAAAGTGATGAACAATGATGAATCTTAACCCAAAAATGATCTAGAATAACTTAAAAATACCACCAACGAACCACTAGTAATACAATAACCAATATTTGAGATCAAGAGAAACAAACACCAAGTGTGTGTGTGTGTGTATGTTTATGCTTTCGGCCGGCCAAGAGAATAAGAACAAATAAGAGAGAAATTTTAACTTGTGTGTGTATATGTGTGTGTAAAATGAAAGGATAATGAATGGATGAATATAGTCATTTTATGCTTGCACTCACCCATATAGGATGCCATTTTGTGTGGGATTCAAACCATGGCAAGACAAAATGGTTAGAGAAATATGGGCATAGGACATGTACTAATGAGAGACATACTAATAAAACAATTGGTGAGGTGTTGTGGTGTGGGGGTTATGAACGAAACAGGAGGCACAAGGGGGGACCAACTTTTGAAATTATGAAATTTGTTAATACTTAATATCTAGATATTTATTTAGGAAAGTCTAGTTATACATCCGTTAAGATGTAACATGTCAGTCATAAGTAGACTACGTTTATTCAAAAGCCGTAACACGTCCAATGATGTTTTTTAGTTATATGCGGGATAACTTTCCGGTTTCACATTGTTAGGTTTAAGAAAATTGTTTATTATTAATAAATTGGTCTTTGTATAGTTTTGATTAGTTGTATAGTTATATTAGTAATTATAATGTAATAAAGTCTATCTTGGTCAAAGTTAAGTAATGTTGACCAAGGTTTGACTAAAGTTAGGAAAATAGCATAGGATAAGCAATAAGTATAAATACTGTCACACCCCGACAATGGTGGAAACTCGGGAGCGCAACATAATAATCAATCATAACACAAGATACAATATAGAGAAAACTACAATGCATAAACTTCAAGTGTTACGAAGACCATCAACCTCGAACAACCTCGAGTGACGTCCCAAATCACAAACAAATCCATAATCTCTTACAATTCCAATAGCCCACATAGGGGTCCAAATCCAAACTTAAACCAAAACTAAGAACCAAACAAAATAAACAAGCAAGACTTCACATGAAAAATCCACATGGAAGACTTCTAAGTCTGCTATAACATATCACCAACTTATTCCTCTTTCACTTCACCTAAAAATGATACTTGAAAACATCAACAATAATGTTGGTGAGCCTGTAGGTTTGACCTTAAACCCAAAATTTATGCCAATATTTCAAAACAATGGACAATAGTGCAATATGACAGTGAATATATGCAAACAACCCATGACTTAGCATCTCCGCTAATCATGTAACATGACCTAGCAATCCCGCTAGTCGATTACCATATGTCACTTACGCACCTAAAAGGCCTACCAGCTGGTGCACTAGATTAGGGCAGGACCTCACACATACCAGGGTAAGCGTACCCAGCCGCTCCAGTAACCACACAAATACTAGGATAGGCGTACCCCTTTGATCCAAACAATCATACAATACATAATATTCACATAGCAGTCATAAGCACATATCTTGTCCCAAAAACAAAACCACATTTCGCACAGTTCAATTCAAAACATTTCAAAACACATTTGAGTATCATTTTCCCCCAACGGAAAAACAGTAAAAATGAAGCTATGAGAACTCACCTCAAGCAAATCTTTAGCAACCAAATCTCAATCACACAAGTAATTGCAACGACGTCCGCACATGACCTAGTCCAGTTAATGTCCCATTAAATCATTTATTTCCAAAACAGTCTTTACGTTTGATGCATAGAGGCTAGATGCGTTGTACAATTACCCATAACAATTTAGTGGTGTGATGGTTGACGTCTCATCCCAAAATATCTCATCAATCCGATATCTCAACGATACATACTTATACTATTTAAAGAAAATAGATAAGTAATATAAGTAAATATTTATAAAAAATAATTATAAATATATCTCGATAAGTCCATTCAGTACCCTTAGTTACCATAAAATAATCATAATATGGTTGAAAATGAAATGTTTACGCATACAAAGCATATTAGAGAAGTTTCGAGAAAAATTATATTTTTCGTCTTTTAGTGAATTTATTATATACATAAAATAATAAAATAATATTTTATTATTTAAAACCAAAAATCATGTTCTTAAGTAAAATTTTCTAAGTATAAACTTTTTATGAAATTTTGACATGACCCGTACGTTTATATGACGTTTTCCAAGGTTACAAACCTTAATTTCAACACTTTTCACCATTTTGACACATTTTCGACAAAATCCCAAAATCTCAATCTTTAACGTTTACTAAAACGTTTTTCCCAAATAACGTTCAATATCACTTCGTAATTACATTTTACTTTCAAAAGTCCGTCAAAAACTCTTAAAACGACCAAATATCGCTTATTGGGCTTTAAGGCCCAACAAGGTCTATTAAGGTATTTATAGGTCCAAAGTCCAAAACCAAAGTCCATTTATATACATAAGCTCATACTAATAAGTATAAAATAATCCAGACCACAATAAGCCCTCCCATAAGCCATGGCTTAAATGGGCTTATTGTGCCGTGAGTCCATAAGCTCCAAAATACCTATATTAAGCTTGAAGACAAGCTAGAAAGCTACGTGTAGTATTTGGTTAACACCATAAGCTATAAAACTAGTCCACGAACATACGCCATACCACGAAAATAATTCAAAATCACTTCCCTTGTGATTTTGAAATAAGACGTGAGCATATAAGCTTAAAATAAGCCATAAAGTGCTTAAAAATAAGCCCAAATAATCTATACAAGCTAATATCTAAAATAAGCTATTTATCAGCATATGTTATTCAACCATCACGACCACATATCAAAACTACAAAACCCTTACGTTTCTTTTCTTATTCGACGCAAGCCAAACACCCCTTTTTATTCGTTTCTTTTCCAAAAATTAATTTTTACGACGATCAATTTGTACAACTAACATCTATGCATCAGTATAAACCCAAAAGGACAAACGAAAATTAAATTTAGAAACTTACAAGAAATTCTTCAAAAATGTAGATTTCGACACGAACCTGACAACCCAAATGTTGTTTAAATGAATACCCAAATACTCGTATCAACCCGGAATATCACGTTCTTGATTAAAGTTGGAAAATTTATGGTGTTTGTGGTGGTTTTGGGTGGCGGACGAACACACACACACATAAAAGTGTGTGTTTTTTTAAAAACTAAAATGGAATGAATGGAATGTTGGTTGCAAAAATGGAATATAATGTGTACAATGCTAGACAAAGGAGCCAATTGCATGACTCTTTGTCCCCTTAGGCTTACACGCCAAGATTAGAATCCTAAGAGGGGGTTCGGGTCTTTCTTTTCGTGTCGGGATCACTTAAAAGCTCGTAAAACTCAACCGTAAAATACTCCTCAAAGTTACTTAGCATTTTTATTAATTTTAAAAATACTTTTCCAATAATTAAGAGTATTTACTCGACATATTTTCACTTTAAACCCTTAAAAACCCATTTGGACATTAACGGACGTGTCAAGACTCGTTTTTTGGCATTTCTCAAAATTCATGGGTCAAACCACCCGGAATACAAATAACATAATAATACCTTCCAAAAAAGGATTATTAATCACAATAAACCATAAATCACCATAATTCTCATAAAATCACCACCATCAACACGGTACAATATTTAAATAAACTGACAAACATCAAATAGTCAGAGGACTAAAATGGAATATTCAGAACACAAAATGGGCAAAAGTTACAAATACCCATCTAGGAGGGGTATTTATACAAGACTTTACATTTGTTGTAATTCACTTCTCCCTCCCATTTCTATTTTCCCTTTTTAAAATAAAAATTTAGAAAATGATGAAAATACTCTCTAGCTCCTCTCCTCTATTCTTATTAGCTTTTGTATGATCACTACTATGCAAACATGACATATAACAAGTGGTATCTATCGCCGTGAGAGATCTAGCGTGTGTTTCGTAAATCAAATCGATCTTAACCGAGTTAAATTTCGATCTACAAGCTTTCGTATGATGAACAGTAGGTTTCGTATGAGTTAGATTTATGATTTGATGAGCTTTTTGATCTTAAAACGTATAATAATAGCTTTCGTAATCATCAATTATAGGTTTAATATCCCGATTACGAAAATTATGTGTTTTATATTGAATTTGATCAAAAAATATAGGTTTGATAACTTTCGTAAGCAAGAAATAGGTTTCGGTAACTGTTTTTAGGCAGGAAAAGTA
>BQNB010029465.1:42179-55712 GCA_026074375.1 Tanacetum coccineum | reverse complement strand
TTTTCTTCATCTACGTGAGTTCACTACATGTGGACATAGAAGATTTTCATTTTATAGAGGTACGTAGAGAATCCTAATTCAACTTGCAATTTCATGCTTTTTGCTTAATTCTAGATAACTATTGAAATGGCATTTCTAATTACTACACTATTTTCTCAAGCTTAATTTGTATTCTAATAACTATAACCTTTTTTGTTTAGCAAATATTACTTGTAGCATGTTGACACATGATTATTTAACAATTAGCACGTAATCTACATTCTAAATGAATGAGAAAGAAGACATACCTTTGCTTACAACGTGCTTTTTTCAATATCTTCAAGTGAAAAATCTTTGAAATGAAATCTTTTGGTAACCCCGTCATATAATTTCAGAATGTATAATCTTCAATCCACTCGTCGGATACTAAAGCATGTTCATAAATAAGTCAACCTAAATGTTGTAACAATTCAACCATTTGGTCCCCAATGTCTCACGGGTCTGAAATTGTTAGTGTCGAATATATTTTGCATATGTTGCATTGATTCAGATACATATACGGTGAACACATTCCCCATGGAGTAAAACTTGGTTGTTGTGAATAATTCCACATTTAATGATTTATGTTAGAATAATTTTGTCTACCTTGATTTTTTTTTTGTTGTGGTGTTTTAGACCGAGGGTGAGAATTATTAGTTCTTTTTGGAGGAGGAGTTTTAGATCTCATTTTGGGTTTGGTAAATTCGACTTCGGGTTTTGAAGGAAGGTTTATAAAAAAGTTTTTACTTCATTTTCGCTTGCAATGGGAATGTTAGTATTGTTTATAAGTATATATTTAGGTCTTGGGCTTGAATTTGATTCTACAAATTTTTCTCTAATAGGCTTAGGTTCAAGCTCTTGTGATTTTACAAG
Organism: Tanacetum coccineum; assembly: GCA_026074375.1. Lineage (NCBI taxonomy): Eukaryota > Viridiplantae > Streptophyta > Magnoliopsida > Asterales > Asteraceae > Tanacetum > Tanacetum coccineum. Next base: position 54,821 of record BQNB010029465.1, on the reverse strand, counting down.
ATTTACTTGTTTAGTCTCACTTGTTGATGCTTCGGTCGAATTAAATCTTAGACCGGATTTGTCTCCGGATGGTTTTTGAAAGGGTTAATGGCATTTAATAACAACGTACTTTCTCATTTGAGCCATTATCAGACACGAACCCAAAAAAGTACCACAATACCCATCCAACATTCAAATTCTGATTCATTATCATACGTCTTAGAGTCATCTTTTGCACCGTTGGTCCTTTTGACTAACGACCGTTTGTAATTAACTCAAAAATATGTTTTCTTTTTCTTTTCTAATTATTTTTTAAATTTTCTTATACATGTTAGTTATCTTTTTCTTTTCTAAAAAATGTGTTTTCTTTTTCTTGCACCGTTAGTCCTTTATCCGTTTTATATATATATATCAGCCTAAAGGATCTTTGATTCCTTATTATAGTTTAGAATTGGGGCTATTAGGAATGTTTAGTTATTAATGAAAAAACACCTTATTAAATATCATTGTTCTTATGTTAATTCTGCTATACATATTCTATGTTCAATGTTATTGTTAATCCTTGATATAAGATCTAAACAATCTCAGCTTCAAAGATCTTTCACAATTGGTATTAGAGCCATGTGGCTCGTGATATTTGGGATCTACAAGGTTTGTTTTGAAGTCGTGTTCTTAATGAAAAAGAAGTAACGAATCTTTGTTTGGTGTATTGGTGATTTTGGTGAAGTTAGGGTTTTGTAACACTTTAAAGCGTCGTCTTTATACTTAAAAAAATGACTATGATTATTTTTGTTTGAAGTCAAGAGATCATTATTGCTGCTATGCTCGCTGTGTTCGATGCTTGGAGAGGAAAAACATTAGCAAAAAAGGTGTGAAATGCAGCAGTTATTGGTAGTTATGTGATTACATATTAATACTCCTTATGTATTTGGTTAATGCTGCCATGTTCACATTAGTACTACTAAGGATAGCAGTTAATACTGCCATTTATATGTACTTAGTGCTGCCAAGCATCAATGTTAATGCTGCTAAGGTTTATAATGCTATGGGTTCGAACACAAGTAAGTACTATCCATTTATCTAGTACTGGTGATCATGTGTATTAGTACTGTTTGGGTAATAAAAGCAGTGAGGTTACTACTGCTTGGGGTTTAACGATATTACTGCTAGCATTACGTTTTATCGTAGTGAGATTTTGTTATTGCATGGTTTAAGTGGAAGAATTAGTACTGCTCTTATGGTTGTTTGTACTGCCTAGGATTCTCTTTGAAAATTAATACTGCTTGAATGGTGTATACTGCTAGAGCTGATCGGTATTAGACAACAAAGAAGTTAGTACTGCCAGCTTTGACAGACATCGAATGACACACACATGATGGATCTTAGACAAAACAGAAACACAAGTTTGTTTTTGGTGTTTACTGTTTAGATTTTGCTTTGGTTTTAAATATTCCTGAAAGATTTTTTATGGCTAATATTTATTAGTACAATTAATTACTAAGATGTATATTTTAATAACCTATTTGAGGATGAAGGGAATTTATTGTGGTTTAAGTTTGTGTTTTATCATACTCAAATGGCTTATCAAACATTTGGAGGTAACCTTGTTGTGCTTTAGAAACTGATGTGCGAAGACGTGACAAATCTTGCACAGGTGTGTGATCTTTACTTTATGGTGTCTCAATGCTACATCTGCTATCACTTTGGTCTGGGTTGTTCATAGAAGATGAGGATAATTGTAAGATGTTGCGATCACTTATATTTTACGTGATTTCTATTATAAGTTTGGAGCTGCGTGGATAAGTACAAGACTTAAGACACAAGTTTTGGGTTATTTCTTACTTCTACAATCAAGTCGTTATACATAGTTTTCTTCATCAGTGATCATTACATAGAGCCTACAGAATTAAAGATTCAAGAAATGGTTAACCTATGGGTTTTAGGGGAAGCTTATTGTTAAAATGTTTAACCATTTACATGCGTCATTTGGGGGAGGTTTAAAAAAAAAAAAGGTTTTTTACTTACTTGCTAGTCATTATTACTACTGCTAGTGTGAGTTTCTACTACTCAAGTTCATTTTTTTATTGTGCTTAATGGTGGGTAATTTGAGAAGTTAGAAGGCTTAGATTAGAAGTGTGATATTGGTTTGTAGTGGTCAAGATCAAAGTTACTTATATTCATATGTCCCCTATTTGATTATGACAAAAAGGGGAAGAAAATTTACAAAGAAGATATGCAACTTACAGATCCTTGGTGGAATTATATAGTTCTATTCTCTCATATATATTAGCTTCAGGGGAAGAAGCTCATGCTTATTTTGATTTGTCATATCATCTAGGAGTATTGTTGGGAATTATATCCTTGAGTTATTAAGGCAAAAAAAATATGAAAGATGAAGGACTTAAAAGACAAAAGAGGAATTCTTCAAAAGATGGAAGATTACAAAAGATTTCCTAGAAGATAATTGTAAAAATTAGGAAGATTTAGTTGTTTCCTAATACTTATCCTTTGTAAACCTAATATCTCTAGTATATAAAGAGATATAGGTCGTGTTATTTTATGTGTGTTAAGATGTAAACACTAGAAAAGTATGTGTGTGTCTAGGCGTCAAGTTCTCTAAGTGGACGCCTAGAATTTGTGTGTTTCATCGTCAAGGATCTTTGATTCCTTGTTATAGTTTAGATAACACGTTCTAGAATTGATCATCTGGGGAATTAGGCTGTTGGATACGTTTGGTTATTAATGAAGAAACACCTTGTTGAATATCATTGTTCTTATGTTAATTCCGCTATACATATTCTATGTTCAATGTTATTGTTAATCCTAGATATAAGATCTAAACAATCTGAGCTTCAAAGATCTTTCACAAATTTCTTCCTTAAGCTTTTCATTTTCGAACTTAAGGTCTTGACATATTTTACATTCTCCATTAGCTTCTTTACCTTTTTCTAATTTAGATAGTTTATTTTTTAGTTCGAGTACTTTATTTTTTAACCGATTTTTAATTAGTTTTAGTGATTTATTTTTAGCCATGACTTTTAGACCCACTTTGCATAATTGATTATATTCACTATTTAAGTCTTTTTTATCTAACGATGATAGGTCATCACTAAATAATTCGGTTTCGAAAAATACCTCATTTGATGCTTTAGCCATAAGACATTTTTCGCCCTCAGTCTTTTCTTCTCCCTCTTCATCGCTATCAATCCATGATCCTCCAACGAAGGCTCTTTGATTATTGTTTCTTGATAGTTTTGGGCATTCTCCGATGAGATGATTTGGATCTCCACATTTAAAGCATTCTCTTTCACTTTTGTCGTTCTTGTCATCTTTATTTCTTTGGGATGACTTTTTTTCATCTTGTGGTTGTCTTACAAATCTTCCTCTTCTTTTGAAAAATTCCTTGAAGTCTCTCACGGCTATGGCGTATTCTTCGTCTTCATTATCAGAGGTCGAGCTATCTTCATCACAAGATTCCTTTTTAGCCTTTAAGGAAAGAGATCTATTTTGTTCTCTTTTTTCGGAATCTTTCTTTATTATGACTTCATAAACTTTCAAGTTTCCAATAAGTTCATCAAGCGATAGTTATTTTAAATCATTCGACTCTTCAATAGCCGTAACCTTTGCGCGCCATTTCGAATGAAGTGCCTTAAGAAATTTCCTAACATAATTCTTGCTAGAAAAACTTTCATCAAGTGCTTTTAAACTAGTAATAATAGTGTTAAATCTAGCAAATCCATTATCAATCGATTCCTCTTCCGGAATCGTAAATTGTTCATATTGTTAAACAAGAAGATCTATTTTGTTATCTTTGACTTGATTATTACCTTGGTGAGTGATTAATAAAGTATCCCAAATTTCTTTTGCGGTTTTACACGTAAAAATTCTTTCATATTCTATACGTGGTAAAGCATTATAAATTACCATTTTAGCTTCATTATTTTTAGCAAGTCTCTTTTTAAGATCGTCTCTTTGTTTATCAAATGGCATAATTTCATCATTTTTAGTTTCGAGATTATTTTGAACGGGAGAAAAATCACCATATGTAATAATATGCCAAAGATCTAGATCTTTTAATTTCACATAAGTTTCGAATCTATTTTTCCAATAAATAAATCCATCACTTTCAAATAGTGGTGGTCTTTGCATAGATTGCCCTTCTAAATATTTTTTCCATAGATCGATTCATGTTTTAAAATATAATTTATTTTAAAAATCTTGTTTGACGTGGCTCTGATACGAATTGTGGAAAACTAGAAGGGGGGTTGAATAGTTTACCGCTTTTCAATTTAATGTAACTTTTGTTTATAAAAACTTAGATTCGACTTTATGTGATCTCAATATATGCACAATATGAACAATACAACAAAGTAAATAAATGATAAATAAATATGCAAGACAAGAGATAAGAGTTAGAAAGATCAAACCACAACACAAGGATTTATAGTGGTTCGGTAACGAAGCACCTCTTCGCCCTATTCCACTCCCCGAGCACCAAACTCGAGAGTTCTCTTCACTATGTCAACAAACTCCCTTTAAGCGGACAAAACCGTACACAACTAAGCTTACACCGATTTTCGACACTAAGCCAAATATCGAGTTCTAATCCTAGCTAGAACCAATCTATCACACCTTTTGTATTTTGAGGACTAAACTACTAACCGCACTACTTCACTTCACTTCACCTAGACACTAACACGATCACATCGATCTAACTCTTCTTTTTATGATCATCAAGAGCTAACTATACTTTCAATGGTCACCTTGATCTAACTATTACACACGACAAAACAATATACACAAATGATTTACAAGATATGATAAAATCGTAACAACGTTACGAGAACACAAACTAAACTATAATACTTCTTAACTTAATGATAAGAAGTATTCTTCTCTTTCACTTGAGGAATTAAGCTTGAATCACTTGGAAACAAATGCTTAAGATTAAATTATCAAAGAATTGTAGGTGAAGTATAAAGTGATGTTAGACAGAAAAGAATGAGTGCAAAATGTGAGAAAATCAGTGGGGAATAGTCTGCTATTTATAGGCAGAACTGTGAGCGTTTTGGACTGGCCGACCCCTTTAGCTCCTAGGTCAGCCCCCTTGTCACTAAGGGGGCCGCCCTTATATTTAAGGGGGCCGCCCAGGCCTGAACGCTCCCTTTTTTGTCTTTTCCAGGGAAGGTGTTTTCTAGAACATTTCTACCCGTTTTTAGGAAGAAAATTTGAATTCAAAATATTTATTTTGAATAAAAAATTTCTTTTAAATGTAAAAAATGTTTTGTGAAAGTTATACAAATATTTGTAACATTTTATAAAAAAATGTGAGGTTGAATAAAAATTCATTTGATCATAAAATGCATTAAGCATTTATTTATTCATACCTTTAGGTGATTAAATTTTCAAAATGAAAATTTACTACTAATTATTTGTTTACGTTTAATTTTACATTAAGCATTTTTACATTTTGTGATTATCAAAACGTATAAAGGTCGAAAAAAATTAATAACGTTTTTAGGCATTATTTCTATCAACACAAACCAAGATAACCAAAAATGAAAAACCCAACACCTCCATATCGAAACCAAACAAACTACTGGCCACATTTTTATCGCCTGCATATACTATTTTTTTACCGTATTGTAGCAAATAACATACACACCATTTATAACCTAACCTCCACTTAATAAGTCTAAAATCAGCAAACATTAAGAAATAGTAAATGAAAGAATATGCAATCAATAAGAAAAAAATCCACAACCTAATAAGCAAAAAATAAGCAGCACATTAACAAAAACTAAATGAAATAATATGCCATGAACATTAAAAAACTAAACCAACTAAATAACAACAATGCACAACACACAACAACCACATCCTATTTAAATCTACAAAATTCTGTAAAACTAACCACAAATGCTTAACAATCAATGGTGAACACAAGCCCTAATACCTTTAACCACATTCTTATCTACCTGTCATGATACGTCAGCCTATATCAAGCATTCTGATCATCATCCCGATCAAGACCCCCGAAAGAATCTTAGATTTAAATGGATAAATCAAAACCCCCCTGAAAACTACAACATACAGCAGCTTTGACTTACCAAACAACAATAACACAAACCGTGAAATGTCAAGCGCATCATTACGACGAAAACCCCTTAAACCGCTAATCTAAAAACCCACGAATCTCAGTACCATCACCCAATAATAACCACCTATTAACGTTTCAACATTGTTTGTCAATAACCATGTGTGTGTGTGTCGATTTTTGGGTATGTGTGTGTGGTTTTATTTAGCGGTTCCAATCCCTTGTTTTGATCGTTTATGTATGGCAACATTTAACATATAAAACGATGTCGTTCGACGTCATTGGAGCCTAAAACGACACAGTTTGGCTCAACCCACTCACACCCTGCCCACCCCACCCCACCCCAAAACGACGTCATTTTTGCACCCTCAAAACGCTGTCGTTTGCTCCGCTATTATATATATAAGGGTAATACGTGTCGTCGATTTTAGTGTCACCAACTATGTTAGATAATTGTGATATACTAGGGAACAATGTGATTTCATATTAAGCTTGGATCGAGCAAGGGAAGTGTGTAGTACACACTCGTTTAGGTTAATATGTTTTCGACGAAGACAATAACGCATGGGTCAAGTGGGTTACGCCCCCTTGCAGGATCAAGGGGCAGCGCCTCCACCCAAGAGGTATATTTGGTGCTCCAAATTAATTACCTGTTCTTCCACCAAAACCAACCGACACAACTTTTGGCTAACAGTCATGACCGTTGGGATTCCAACTATTTTAAACTGTCTTTAAACACTGTTTGTTTATAATAGAAGTTTTGGTCTCATTTGACATTAAAGAAACTCACGCAATATTCCTTGTCTTTCTCTGTTTTCTGTGCTTAGAAACAGGGTATTTTGATTGTTTTGTTCTGGTAGAGATTTCGTGTAATCTAGGCAATAAGGGTCAAAATACTTTATTTGAAAAGTGAATTATACACAATTCAGTCAAATATTTAAGATTATCATCGCATCCTATCGATTTCTTAATATACGACGGGAAACATAGACTTGGTTTGGTAGATGTGATGGATCAATAGGGCCCCGGATGTTTGCTTAGAGTTTTATGCACTTTTATGATAGTAAAATGATTGAAGGCAAAAATAAAATTCTTGTGAAGAAGATCCAAACAACAAGAAACAAAATTACGGGACCAATGAGGAACCTTTATGAATTAATTATGAAAGATGGATTAAAAGCACAATTAAAGTAATAAATTTAGTGGAAAAAACTCCTTTAAGGGACAAACAAAAAAGAGTAAAACTCTAGTAGTACCATATTTATCTAAAAGTGATTTTCGATAAATCGAAGATAGTGATGGATGGTTAGACTTTGAATTTGCATGGCCGCTTTTTTCTCATTTACTACAAAAAGAAACCCCATTTTAACACACTTTAGAGAAATTATTTTGCATTAAAAGTAGAGAACAACAAGGCTTGTCTTTTCTCTTTCAAAACTTTTTTTTTAATAGAAACCAGGATTCAACGAGTTACTCCGTATATACTCCGTAATATGAACCTAAGGTTTGATCCAGAAAAAGAAAATCGTTATGTTCGAACCATGTCTCACGTCTGTCTTAACGTACATATAAAATGTATTTGCATGAAGAGATCGATGATTGTACATTATCTCGTGGATAAAGTGAGAAAGATAGAAAACAAAACCAAACACTTAGAGCACAAAGTACAGTGCTTAGCCGTGGCTCAAGCCGTGAAAAAAAAAAGTGTTTTTTTCTCATAACACCAAAACACTCCATAACACCAAAAACACCCTTCATGGTTAACACGAGAATTTTTGGTGTTATGGAAACCCACTTTTCTTTTTCATTTATTTAAATAAAACATTATATTTAATCTAAATTTTATAAATATCATAACTAATGATGTAATAAGTTTAATGCAATGCTATATATAAAAACATCAAATATATAAAGACTATATGTGTCAAGAAACAAACTTATGAGGACCACCAAAATAAAACATCTCTTCTTGTCTTCCTTTTTCTACACCTGCAACAAGAAACACCATTCGAGTTCCTCACCTGCACAAAAAAGAAGAAGCAAAAAAAAAACTGAAAACGCGAGACGCGGTACGACGTTTCGCGTTTTCGCGTCGCGTTTTACCAGACCGCGTCGGCTGGGGATCTCGGCGCCACACCCGAAAACGCCAGATGAGGTGTGGTTGGCTGCGTTTTCCCGTCACGGCTTGAGCCATGACTCACCGTACCCTGAGCTCTTATATATATATAGTACTTCTATGTAGCTCAACAGGGTATATATTTTCAACTTAATTAGACATATTTAATTAGATACACAAATAATGTAGCTTAAGAATAGTCAAACTCATCTCCTTTTGCCAGTTTAGTCATAAATCTATTGAAATACAAACGGTATAGAAAAAACATCATTCATTTCAATGAAAATCATTGTTGGGATCTTTAATAAAGATAAACTTATAAGCCGTGAGTTTGTATTTCATTTGATTAATAAAGTTTTTGTGACTGGTATTGTTGTTGAAGCAGTTTCTTTATTTTCAGGTTTTTCTAAAGGGCAAAGGTCATAAATGACTAACTTACTTATCCCAATTTACTGCTGTTGCTAGTCAACTCTATAAAGGTACACACAAAGACTGGTATTGTTGTTGGATATTGCTAGTTTCATTTATGTATTTCAGGTTCTTTTATAGGGCATAAGGTCATTGATGACTTACTTACTGATCCCAAAAATTTTAACTTGCTTTGTTTTTGAACTAGTCAACTCTTAAAATGGTTACAAACACATAACCTTGTTATTACAATTCAAATTTTGTAACATAAATGAATAACTTTTCGGTTTTTATTTTCTAATGGGATTGTTATTTTAATTATTTGCTTCGTTAGGTCATTTTTATTTTGTGACTATATAATTTATTTTCTAGGATTTCTTGGGGACCCGGTTCCCAAATAATCGGTCACTCTATATCAACCATTTTCCTCCGGGGGGACTCGGGGTTCTAAATAGATTTTATGCGATAACAAATGTTTCGGACACTAACTGTTTTTTAGTTTTTTTTATACTAACGGAGGACTTGGAATTTCTTCATACAGTAAATGGACCCCAAAATGCCCCTTAACGGGATTTTCTGGCTGCGGAAAACTTTTATAATTTTGAAATAATCAAAACGCAGCGAAAATTTGACTTTCGGGTTTTTGTCGGACCCGTGATCATCGATTTTTAAGGTACTAACAAAAACCTCGTGTGCAAAGTTAAAAATGGTTCCAATTCCCGAAACAACCTTTTCATCGTATTCGGCCTGGGAAGGGCTTATTACGGACTCGACAGAGTTAAACTTCATAAATCGGGGGGGGAAGGTTTTTTCAAATCTGCAAGCTTATTACTTTTTTTTTTTACAACATATTTTTTATAATGGTTTTTTTAGTTCTTCATTGGATTTTATCCACGGTATTTATTACATACTAAAACTGTTTTATTAGGAGACGTTTTTATTTACCCCACTTATTTTTATTTTTTTAACACGTTTTTTCCACACCATTTTTTTATGACCCCCACACCGTTTTTTCTACATTGATTTTTTATCCACAGGGGGTTTTATTTAATATAACAACCTTTTTTTATTAGACTCGTGATTGTTTTTCTTACACATATTTTTTTTATTACACATTTTTTTTTATTCACGTTTTTTTCAACCAACAATTTTTTATTTTTGTTTACAAACGTTTTCTTTGACTTACCGTTTTTTTTTTCTTATACATTTGCTTTTATCCTCGGAATTTTATTACATACATTTTTTATAATTCACGTTTTTTAAAGGGACACATTTTTTTATATTGCATTTTTTTTTTTTTTTAAAAAAAAGTGGATAAAATTGTGTGTAATGGTTAAAAAAAAACGTGTATTAAAATATGTTGTATAAAAAAAAAAATGTGTGTTTTATATATAAACGTTGGGTTAATTCTAAAAATGGTGTGTATAAAAAACCGTAGGATTAAAAATCTTGTAAGAAAAAATTAACGTGTATAAAAAATATGTGTATTTAAAAAAAAGTAATAGCTTGCTGCAGATTTTGGGGAAAACGCGTCGATTTGGGGGGAGTTTTTACTGTTTTTCGGAGGTCTCCGTTTTTAATAGCCTTCCGGGCGAAACATTTTGAAAGGGTTGTTTTGCGGGGAAATGGGGGACATATTTACTTTTTTTGCACACACGAGGGTTTGGTTTAGGTTCTTTTAAAAATTCGCACTGAATTGAGCGGGCGGTCAAATCGAAAAAAGGTCAAAAATTTCTAGCGTATTTTTTTTAATAAATTTATTGAAGTTTTCCAGCAGTAATCCCCCGCTTTAACGGGGGCCATGTTTTGGGCTAATTGTTTCTGGTTGTGTTCAGGCTCTCGGGTTAAAAAACTAAGTAAAAGTTTGTTTTGTCCGAAAAATACCGTTGTTTCGCATTAATATATTCTCTTAAGGAGCCCGGAGTCGTGGGTGGAGGGACAAATTGGTGATATAAGGAGGGTCGTTGTTTTTTTTTGGGGGGGGGAAAAACCTGGTCAAGATCTAAGTGGGGAAAAATTAAAATTTTTAGAATATAAATGGAATATATAAGGATGCAATAATAATAAATATCGTTTACGTTTAGGTAATAATATTTCCGGCGTCCAAGTTATTTACAATTTTGTTTTAAAAATTTTGATGATAACATGTTTTGTTGTGTTTACCTTTTATAGAACGAGTTGATAGGAAACAGCACGTAAAATTTGGGTTAATTTATGTTAACGGTTTAGGTCATATTTATGGCCTTTGCCTTTTCTTTAATGTAAGGTTTGAATTTTGTGTACCATTTTTCTTATTTTTATAATTTAACCGGTGTTTATTTTCTGGGAATGAGATTGGATGATTTGTGTACATTTCATATTTCTAATACCTTATTTCTGAAGAGATTGGATATCTATAACAGTTTGACATACGATATTCGTGGGTTAATAAGAAGTTTTACAAGGGAACATAAAGGCTGTTGGATCACATGCACATCACCTTCTACTTCCTTTTCTTCATTTATTCTCTTCTTTTGATACTGTTAATGGCTCATATAACAAACATTACTAAATAAAAAAGTCAACAAGAAATAAAAATATGTGTAACTATACACTTTAAGGGTCCTACTACTAAACTACCCGTCATCAAGGCTTCTGGTGCTCATTATCCTGTATGTATTTCTCCCTAAAAAGATGTACCTCATTTGAGCAATGGTTCAAAACCGAACCGAACCGATAAAAACCGAATCGAATCGAAAATCGATTTTGAGGAAAACATGAACCGAAACTGAACCGAACCGATCAAAACTGAACCGAATAGATAGTTTATACGTATTTTTCTTTGTTTTAACCCGAAATCGAACCGAACCGAGCAAAACCGAAACCGAAAACCATAAATATACAAAACCAAAAACCGAACCGAAAATGGTCGGTTCGGTTTCGGTCGATTCGGCTCGGCTAAGTTTGTCGGTTCAATTCGGTTTTTGGTTGGTTTTGCTTAGCCCTAGACAAACATATCATATATACATGAAACTGCATAGATATAATCTATGTTACATTACTAGTCTTGGTTACTCTAATGATTAGTACTTGCTTAGGCATACTTGAACTAAAGTATATGCCCCTTTGAGCTCATAATATGCGTGCAAGTTGAGAACATTGAATATCCTTTATACGAGAGCGTGTGACATAGAAACCGATATATACATAACACATCTCATCACAGGTATGCGTCGCTGCAATTACTAGCATATTAAAACGGAGTAGTTCTATTTACCAATTCATCTACCTAATACGGTGTCGGGGTTTGGCAATGATGTAATCCGATCCATGTATATGAACGGACACGACGATCCTAGCTCTCTCACTTCGATTATTGTTAAACAAAGCAATTTGCTGTAAAAGTAGAGAATGACATTGCAACTTCCTACTCTTAATTGAGAGAATGAATGTCTCATCGATGGGAGAGAAATAGCTATCAATTGACAATTGTTTTTTTTTTGTAATAATTTTAAGATACCTTTCTTTCATAATTTGCTTGTTTTTAACAAAATTTTCTTCTCTATTATTTTCCATAATTGTTCCAATCATAGAGATAGATTTTATCAACCTAACTTTCCACTTAAAAAGAGTGTTGTGTGCAAATTTTCTCATCGTGTGTCTAGCAGTATACACAAAAAGCTTTTTAACTTCGGATTTTCCATGAAATGGTTAGAATGTCGTTTCAAATATTTCATCAGTAACAATATAGGATAATAGGATATTATTATTCTCTCCGTTTCATATTAAATATCCACTTTGAATTTTTGAATTCTTTTTTTTTAACTTTGATCTTAAATATTTATGTTTGTGTTATATAATACTTGATTTAAAATATATAAATGAATTGAGTTTTAAATGTATTTTCACTTGGTATAATTTTCATCAAGTATTATATAGCATAAAAAAAGTTATTTGAGGTCAAAGTTGAAAAAAAAAATACAAAAGTCAAAACTGGAAATTTAATATGAGACAAAAGGAGTAATTTATTATCACACCCCTGCGCTACTCTTAAAAATCAAAT
>BQNB010029465.1:7287-39501 GCA_026074375.1 Tanacetum coccineum | reverse complement strand
CGGGAATATCTCTTCCGGAATCTTTTTATCATTGATTTGCCTAGTAGTATTTTATATATATACTATTTTGCGAACCAGTATTCACTTTTAATGTTTAATCCTCATCCCCTGCGTTATATCTGATATGGTGTACCATCACTCAAATCTGAGTCTATAAATACCTCTAATGGCTATTTAAATACTTTTTTCCAGTTAGCATTATCCCAGAGTAGTTACATTTAGTGATTAAATGTGGTTACATGTCGTCACACATTGAATTACATTTAGTGATATATGTCGTGTGATCATTTCTTATGAATTAGATTCGTTGCAGGGAACATGCTAATAGAGATGAAAAGTAGCGAGAATCATATTATGCGAACAAAGGACAACGAGGCAAATGAAACTGCAATAAGAAGGTTTTCAAAGTTTATAGAAAATAACAAGATACCGTTAGATTCTCAAGAGAATATTTCGCTAGAAGCAGCAAATAGATATTAAGGGCTATTATCCTCTCCTTTAACTCCATCATCTTGGCCATTGGTAGCCTCTCTCTCGATAAGGCAGCTGCTTTTTCTTTGGAAAACAGCTGCCCACAGCTATGACGTTGTATTGAACGACCCTGATGTTGATGCTGTTTATGTTTCCTTACCGACAAGCCTTCATTTGTAGTGGGCTGTTCTGGCTGTCCAGAAGAAGAAACACATATTGCTAGAGAAGCCACTTGCACTAAATGTAGGTAAGCTGGATAGCATGCTAGAGGCGTGTGAATCAAGTAGGGTACAGTTCATAGATGCTACGATGTGGATGTATCATCTGTGAACCGCAAAGATGAAAGAGTTTCTCTCTAATCAACACAAGTTTGGACAAATGAAAATTGGTATGTTTTTATGGATACTTGGAACAATAAGCTGCTATATTGTACTAATCTAAACCATATAGCCTGAATGTTGCAACAACAAAAAACTATTTTTAGCAAGGCATAAATATCTGTTAGCGTTATAATCTTCAAAGCTGATCTGAAAAAAATCTTTGGCAAGTAAGAAAAATGTCAAAATTCTTGGATACGCATATGTGTAGACCTGTAGTTACTTTTCTCGAGCTCTCGCTAATATTGGTGGAAATTTCAGGAAATGGTGTAATCAATATGGAGAAGTTGTGTTGGAAGTGGTGCGAAAAGATTACAAGGATCATGTTAATGAGATCAAGAGCATGTCAATTGCTATCAACAAGGAGACGAAGAAAACCGTGGAGGAAAAACGGACTACTTTTGATGATGTTACCATATCAAATTCTATGAAGGAGGAGGAAAAGAAAACCGTGGAACAAAGATGGACTACTTTTGATGACGATGATGAAAGTTGTTACCAAATTCTTTTGTTGACCGTGCCCCAATTTCATTAGATTTTAGACTTAAATTTGACCACATCAGCAAACAAAACAATGGATATTCTTGAAAAGTATTGTATTGGTGCGCTTATTGTTGATCATGGTGAGTGAATACTACCTATATCTTAACAAGAGGTCAAAGGTTAGGTTTTCTAATATTTCACGTTAATCATGTTGTTTATTATGTTAGCCATGTCTTATATTTTAGGTTGACAAACTCTGAGAGTGGGCCAAAATTCAAATGGAGGGTTACATTATGGAAAAGAGTAATGCATAGAGTTATTCAATGAATTTCTGCTACATTGCAATACATAAATGTGGAGTATAGTGGTGAACTAACTTTCAATGGAGCTTTGAAGTGAATAGATGAGTGACTTGCTTGCTCATGATATAATTTTGTGACTCATTGTTGATGAAGATCAAAAGACTAAGCTACTAAACTAAACCAATATAAATATGGTAAGTAAATTTAACTCTTTCTTAGGATTATTGGATATTGAGACAAGAATGAATAAGATTTAAGTCTTCTAAAGTGGCATATTTAGTGATATGTTATTACTATGTCATTACTGAAGTATATAAACCCCTTAAACTACCTGTTAGATTCGTAGGCATAATTAAACCTTGAGCTGTAAGTTTTTGTAATGGTTGTTTTGAATGTTGGATTATTTTGATGGATAGAATCCCGAATGAATATGTTTATGATTGAGTTTATTGATGACACTTACGTTATGTGCATTTTTTATAAGATATTCGTCGACAGATTTACTGCTCTATTATAGTTTTCCACTCTTGCAACATTAGATATTGAGATATGAAAATATGAATTAAGCATGATTTATATTATGAAAAACAACTGGTCGAAACAGGTAACTATGGGTACCGGTCAAATGTTGTCGTCCAGTAGGATAAACATAAAATTACTTTCTGTTCAAACTTGATCATTTTCTATAAATAGTTAGTTTATCCAATAAGGTTGCAATTTTTATAGTAAATACTTTTGGGTCTACATAAGTTATCATGGTTGTTTTGAATGTGAAGTTTTAGTGGACCTAATCTACTATGTATTAGTCCATTCCACTTCTTTATCAGAAATATCATCGATGCTTTAATTACTTTTGGTTATTTTTTAGCCATTACAAAAAGAAGGTCGCTGAAATAAAAAATTACTATTATGTCTTTAACTGTACTTTGTTTTTTGTTTCGTAGTTGTTTTTGTAAAGATTTGAATGCCAAACACCCTGTAAGTTGGAAAGTAGATGGGGAAATGGCATAAGCTTTTACTTCTAATTTCTTTATGCAAAAATGAAATAGCCGGAGCACTGATTTTACCGAATGTGTCAAGTCAAATGTTGGTGTTCCATACAACATGAATCTTTTTTGTTCTTTTTTTAGTGAATAAACTTGGCTTAAGATAGTGGAAATAGAATTTCTAACACTCACGGCCTTTAATTTTATGATAATTTTTTATCTCTTAAAATGTAGCAAACATTCTTGGAGTGGAGTTTATTGATGCTCTGGTTGAATCTAAAGGTAGAGATGTGAAGGTCTTTTCAGGGGAAGTAAGTCGAATGCTGAAAAAGAACATATTTATATAACCGAACCTGGTACGTTCCTTTTTTATCTTTTCTTTAGCACCATGTTGATGTTATAAAGACTGTTTTGGGGAGTCGATTGAGAAGCTGAGAAAAATACTAAAAAACATGGAAACAAAAATGAACTGTTTAAACAATCGATTTAGTAGGCTAGCGTCGAAAGGGCGACTTTGAAATACGGGTCAGACGGGCTTAGATCAAAATCGGCGGTTTTTGAAAAACTGCAAAAAACTCAAAAAAACTTATGTATAATGGTGAAGCATCTCATGAGTATTTTGATTCTTTAAATCACTTAGAAAAAGTAGTACAAATGCCCAATTAAGTTGTGCGCTAAGCTGCGACAATAATGTCTCAAATTACTTTATTATGCTTTCAAAGTACATCTAAATGCCCCGAATTTTTAAAGCATTTGAACCTCTAACAATAATTGATGTAATACGTAATTATGACAATGAGTTTTTTCTTAAGGAGACAGTTATATATGAAACATAAAAGCAAGTTTATATTTAAATGATGCCAAAATTAGAAGTGTTGAATTAATGGATTCAAAGAGTGAAAACTAGATTTGGACTTGCTGATTGCTTAGAAAATGAGGTAGGATGACATGCACAATTACACATTTTAGTTAATCTATACAGCGAAGTAGGCTGTATGCCATTTCACTTTTCTAGGTAGATTTTTAGATAAGTATTCATCTTTTTGGTGTCAATATTATTGTTGCTTTGGCAAACAAAGTTTACTGAAGAATCTACCAATGAAAAGGTTGGCTTCTATGGGAGTCCTCATGAACAGGAAACATGTGCGAGAAGTGAGGTTAGTCTTCTTAGATTGAAGATGCTGAAAACACATTTGGGAACAAGACACTTTCCAGACAATGATGGCACAACCACGTTTCAGCTTTTTGTATTTATGCTTTACAGTAACAACGTTTGCAATGTGTTCTCTTTTGGACAAAACAATCAAGTAATCCAGTATGGCTTTCGTAGTTAACCATCTATGTAATGGTCAGCTTTGTTTAAAAGAATTGTGTTATGTTGTTAAAACTTGCTTGAAAACCTAGATTATGAAAATTTAAATCGCTGAAGTTGTATATAAATCTAATGTAGCTAAAACTCGCCGCAGCGAAGCGCGGGTTTTTAAACCTAGTACACCTTATCTAACAATGTCTCTTTAATGAACATATATAGTGTATATATATAGTAAGTTACAGGTATAAGCCCTACCCGTGTGTTGAAGCTTAAAGGTGATATATAGAACTAGGTAGTATTGGTTATACTAAGAATTAAAGATGCATTATTTAATTTCAGACGGTTAAACCCATTCTCGGTCATCACAACCACCACAACAGTTGTTGATCACCTCGTGAGAACCACCACTCAACTGTTGAGTTGTAAAGACTAATATAGGCTTGTTGGGTGCAAACCCAATCCCACATCGGTAAAATAAGTAAATTGGAAGATGAGTTTCAACTTATAAATACCCTTCATTGTAATTGTATACAGTATCTCTTGTGTGTGTACCACAATAATAAATTTCTCTGGTTTAACCCCGCAGACTGCTACGACTACCTAAGTCGTAGATACCACGTTATATCTCGTGTTCTATACTTTCCGCAAGCGTTGTTTGTATTCTTTGTTTGTTCGAGCGGTATGTGTAGGTGCGATATACCCTAACAAAGTGGTATCACAGTCAGGCTACGATAAACAATGGCAGAAGACGGTACGATAAAGATTGATAACTTTGATGGTCATGATTTCAGGTTCTGGAAGATGCAGGTCAAAGAGTATCTGTATCAGAAGAAGCTTCACGAGCCTTTGGCAGAAGCCAAACCTACAGGCATAAAGGCTGCAAACTGGACCTGCTAGATAGGCAGGCTCTGGGTGTGGTCAGGTTATCATTGGCGAAGAACATAGCCTACAACATTGTCAATGAGAAGACTACATACGACTTGTTTAAGGCTTTGTCAAATATGTACGAGAAACCTAGTGCGTCAAATAAGGTGTTTTTTATTCGACAGTTGGTGAATACAAAGATGAAGGAAGGAACCCCCATTGCAGATTATGTGAATGAGTTTAATTTAAACCTATCAAGGTTGATGTCGGTTGATATTAAATTTGATGATGAAGTACAAGCTCTATTGTTACTCTCTTTGTTTCCTGAGAGTTGGTTAGGCATTGTTACAACAGTTAGTGGTTCAACCGGAACTACTAAGCTTAAGTTCGATAACATTAGTGATTTAATTCTTGGGGAAGATATCCGTAGTAAGACATTCGGAGAGTACTCGAACTCTTTGTTAAGTGCTTTAGACAAAGGCAGGGGCAGAAAGCAAGACAGAGGGCAGAAGCAGAACAGAGGTAGATTAAAATCAACGAAAAGAGGTCAGTCCAAGAACATGCAGGATATCACATGTTGGAATTGAAACCAGAAGGGCCACTTTTAAAATCAGTGTCCGAAGCCTATAGCCTTGAAGGATAAGGAGGTTAACATGGCAGATAGAGACTATGATGACGTATTGGTATGTTGCGTTGAGAATACGATTGAGGATCGTATTATGGATTCTAGTGCATCATTCCATGCTACCTTTTGCAAAGAAGAGTTAGTAAAGTTCAGGCTACGATCTGGTAAGGTTTGTTTATCATATGACAAGACTCTAGATATTGCAGGAGTTGGGGATGTTGTCCTCAAATCTTCTTTTGGTACAAGTTGGACTCTGAAGGATGTTAGGTACATTCCAGGCCTAAAGATGAGGTTAATCTCTATTGTGCAGCTTGATGAGGAAGGTTATCATGTAGGCTTTGAAGACCAGAAGTGGAAGGTTACTAAAGGTAGTTTGGTGGTAGCTCGTGCGAACAAACGTGAAAGCCTGTATATGGCTGAGGTACCCTCCGATGGGATTAACGCAACTATTGATGGTAGGGGCAACACAGCTCTATGGCATCAGAGGCTTGGGCACATGAGTGAGAAGGGTATGAATATTCAAGCTTCGAAGGGTAGGATTCCAGATTTATAGAAGGCTGTTGTAGGCTTCTATGAGCCATGTGTATTAGGGAAATAGAGGAAGGTAACCTTCATAAAGTCTGGGAATACAAGAAAACTACAGAGGCTCGAGCTAGTTCATACAGATGTCTATGTCCCTACATTTGTTGCATCAACAGGCGGATCCCGCTACTATGTTACCTTTATCGATGACAGCAGCAAGAAGGTATGGATTTATTTTTTTAAAAATAAATCTGAGGTATTCAACACTTTTAAGAAGTGAAAGGCTATAGTGGAGAATGAAACAAACTTTTGGGTGAAGTGTTGGAAATCCGATAATAGTAGAGAGTATAGTAGCTGAGCGTTCATTGAGTATTGTGCCGAGAACGAGATTAGGATGCTAAAAACAGTCCCAAAAATACCTCAACAGAACGGTGTTGCTGAAAGAATGAACCGAACAATGAATGAGAGAGCAAAGACTATGAGGCTTCATGTAGGGCTCCCAAAGATGTTTTGGGAAGATTCAGTTACTACGACAGCTTACTTAATTAATCGCGGACCCTCTGTGCCTTTAGGGTTTCGAATTACAGAAGAGGAATAGCAAGGGAAGGAAGTTAGTATCGCACACTTGAAGGTATTTGGGTGCGACTCCTACGTTAAGGTGGAAGATGTTGCAAGAGATAAGCTGAATGCAAAGTATATGAAGTGCACATTCATAGGCTATGGCTCAGATGAGATAGGATATCACTTTTGGGATTCGAAAGGTCAGAAGGTCGTCCGAAGCAGAGATGTCACATTTAATAAGGACTCTCTATATGGAGCCAAGGCTGTAACAGGTTATAGTAACTTAACGAAGCCAAATCAGAAGGATCAAGTGGTGTTGGAAGAGTCTTTAGAGAACCTTGCAAATAAAAGCATAGTTTCAAAGCATGGGTTGAGTTCAGAAATCACTTAGAGCCCAGGTAGAAGCTCATAAACGAGTGAAGAGTCTGAAAATAGTAGGAGCTTCGAGGATAGTGGAAGATCATATGAAGAAGACTCTGAAGATGGAGCATTCTCCGATGAGGGAGGCTCTGAGACTCTACAGGTACGAAGACCCACCAAAGAGTCCAGGGCTCTAATAAGGAACTCTCCATCATCAAACTATCTGCTACTGATAGAGAATGACGAACCAGAGTCTTATACAGAAGCCTTGAGTAGCAAATAATCCGTATAGTGGTAGAAGGATATGAATGAAGAGATAAGTTCACTTGAAAAGAACCAGACTTGGTCCTTAGTTAGATTACCAGCATGAAAGAACACATTACAGAGCAAGTGGGTGTTCAAGGTTAAAGAAAAGCAGGATGGAAGCAAAAGACACAAGGCTCGATTGGTGGTTAAGGGTTTCCAACAGAAACGAGGGGTAGACTACAATGAGATCTTCTCTCCAGTTGTGAAGATTACTACAATCAGGTTAGTCTTCAGTATTGTTGCCGCAAAGGACTTGCATCAAGAGCAATTAGATGTCAAGACAGACTTCTTACATGGTTACCTTGATGAATACATCTACATGACACAACCAGAGGGTTTTCAGTCAGCTGGGAAAGAAGAAAACCTTGTGTGCAAGTTGAAGAAAAGTCTGTACGGATTAAAGCAAGCACCGAGACAATGGTACTTGAAATTTGACAGTTTTATACATAGGACAAGGTACAAGAGATGCGCTATGGACAATTGTTTCTACTTAAAAAAGTTTGGCTCGTCCTTAGTTATATTACTATTATATGTTGATGACATGTTGGTAGCAGGCTCCGACATGGCAGAGATCAAGAAGATCAAGAGACAGTTGTCTCAAGAATTCAAGATGAAGGATTTAGGCTACACAAAGCAGATTCTAGGCATGAACATCATCCGAGATAAAACAAATGGTAGTCTAAGGATATCCCAGGAGAAATACATAGATAAGGTTTTAGAGAAGTTTAATATGAAGGATGCAGAGGCTAGATGTTAGCCTTTAAGAGGCCATTTTAAGCTCAGTAAGAAACAAGCACCTAAGACGGAGGCTTCTAGACGAAGAATAGCTAAGGTTCCTTATGCTTCAGTAGTTGGCAGTGTGATATACGTTATGGTGTGTATAAGGCCAGATATAGCTCATGCAGTGGGAGTTGTTAGTAGATTCATGTCTAACCCAGGAAGGGAGCATTGGGAAGCTGTCAAGTGGTTGCTATGTTACTTGAAAGGTACTTCAAAGGCTACTCTCTATTTCAGCAGAAAAGAGATTGTCTTAGAAGGATTCTCCGATTCAGACTATGGAGGTTGCTTAGATTTGGGCAAGAGTACTACATGTTATGTTTTCACAATGGGTGGTACAACACTTAGTTGGATGTCTAGAATTTAGAAGTGTGTCGCTATGTCAACTACCGAAGCCGAGTATATGTCTATTGCAGAGGCTGCCAAAATAAAGCGTGTTTTGTTTTGTGATAACCGGAGTGCTATTCATCTCGCGAAGAATTTAGTGTCTCATGGTCGAACGAAGCACATCAAGATAAGATATCACTACATCCGAGAACTTGTGAGTGAAGGAACACTATCTTTGAAGAAGATTCTTGGAGCAAACAACCCTGCAGATATGCTCACCAAGGTGGTGACAACAGAGAAGTTGAAGCTTTGCGCAGCTTCAACGGGCCTCCGAGATAACTGATGAACGGAGGAAGGTGTCTTACCAGAGAGAGAGGTTATTCCAAGTTTGATGATGTTAGTCATGATATCTTGTATCGAAAGTCTCCTAGCCCTGCGTTTGGTTAGTGCAGCGTGTTCTGTTTGTTCGGCGGTATAGGAAGGTTAGAGCAATAGCATTGTTGAAGGAAAGATGGTTTGGAGTTTACAAAGATTACTTGAGACGGAGAGCAGTGAAGTGATCAGCATTCAAGTGAGAGATTGTTGAGTTGTGAAGACTGATATAGGCTTGTTGGGTGCAAACTCAATCTCACATCGGTAAAATAAGTAAACTGGAAGATGGGTTTCAACTTATAAATACCCTCTCATTGTAATTGTAAACAGTAGCTCTTGTATGTGTGTGTATGTACCACAATAATAAAATATCTCTTGTTTGACCTCGTGGACTGCTACGACTACCTAAGTTGTAGATACCACGTTATATCTCGTGTTCTTTACTTTCCGCAAGCGTTGTTTATATTCTTTGTTTGTTCGAGTGGTGGTGTGTGCAGGTGCGATATATCCTAACATCAACTAGCACGGGTTGATCTCTCACAGGTTCCTAGGACTGGCTGTAATGGCACTTGCTTGTCTTTGCAAAAGTGTAGAAGTGGGAGTAGTACACATTAATCATTTGCATTAGATTATTTCCACACACCATCATACCACAAGCTTCAGAAAATTTGAATCCAAAAGTTACTAGTATATCTCTAAATGATCTTATTCTTGGGGTGGAGCGTGTTGGCCGCTCAGCATTGTCTATTATCATTGTACGTTATACAATACGCAAGGCCGGATACAATACATAAATATACAGATAAAAAAAGATTAATTAGAGGGTACGTATATGCTCATAATGTATACAATTAGCACAAGTGATGGACTGATAATCAGCAATATTGCATGACAGCATATACCTTCCAATCCAGGAGCATGACCTACCAAAAAGGAAGCAACTTTAATATCTTCTTTGTTTTGCATGTTAGAATTTCAGAACATATTAAGATCCACAAATGTACTACATCCCCCTGGTGAATAAAAGCGATACAAAGTGGAAGTTAGCCTTAAAAAAGGTTCAATTCATTAGATTTGGACCCCACAAAACAATTGAAAATATAGGAAAAACAGCTTTTAACAGGAGAATAAGCTGGAGGGTGGTATATTTTCTAATCATGCATCAACACTCATATAAAGCCATTCCACCTCAAACTTTTCCCAGTGACCACAAAAATTAGATGAGATTGCTACCCTTCATTCATTGATCCATCATGGTGTTCAAATGCTAATGCATAAGCATGTCATAAGGAAGAACTAATACAATAGAGTGACGTATGCATGGATAATTCATACGCGAGAATCACCTGTCGAAATCAAAGATTAGAATTTTGTATTGAGTCCTACGTTACAAAGGTTACCAACAACATTTGGTAGTTTGGTGAACTCCATTGTTTCATTCAGGACTATAAGCTTAATGGTAGAAGTTTTACTTAACACGCTGTTTTGTTTGTTTTATTTGGTAGATCTAGTGATATCAATGATTTCTGTAGAACACACGCTATCTTAAGTATACGCATACAATCTTAAGTGTACACATATTACATTCAACTATATTCAATACTAGTTGGATACCCGCGCATAGCGGCGGCGATAAAAATTGCTAACTCTTTTCGCAATTCCTTCCCCGTTTAGTGAATTCGTTTCACAACACTTCGATTGTATATGTGTTCGTTGTATGTGTTTATTTGGGTTTCCCGTAGTTTTCCCGCAAAACCATATTAACATCATCATTTTCGCATGTAAAAGATTATCACACTCTCTTACCCATCAAACACTTTCTCCAAAAGTATATAATTTTTATGAATCAAGTTTGTATTCAAATTAATGTTAAAGTTGTAAAAAATTAATGATCAAAATAAAATAAACCCACTAAAAATGTAAAAAACTAAAAATTTCATAAAAATATATCAAAATGGATCTTAAATTAAAGAGCACAAAATTTTAGAAATTATGATGAAATTAGATCATACAAAAAATAAATATATAAAAAGATATTTCAATTTAAAAATAAATGTGGTTTTTTAATTAAGAAGTGACACATGTCACTCTATAATGTGTTTTCTCAAAATAAGATGGATGGTCAAGATTACACCTCCTTATCTTAATTTTTGATGGGACTCACGTTATAAATGCTTTATATAATAGTATATATTAAAAATTATCGAGGTCATCTTATTAACTTGAGATATAAAGCAATAACTAACATAATTAATCCTCTCTAAATTATGTGTATACAAATTTTCAAGGTTTTAAAGATGGGACACTACATAAGATCGTTTTCGTTTTTACAAGATTGAAATCGTAAAATTGGATCTGGATCTTAAGAACTTACAATAATATTATTTTTTTAATAGTGTTTGTAATATTATTATACAAATCTACAAATTATTATATATCATAAATATAAAATTATATCAACGTGTATTGGAAATGTTGTCTAAAATCATAATTATGAAATGTTTATAAAGATTAACATGTTTAAATTTAAACATAATCTACTTTGGAATTTTGTAATTTGTTGTTCAAGAAAAGTAAGATTAGACCGGATTAGATTATAATCATATCCTATAAAAATCTAAGCTTGCAAAGATCTTACCTGAAATCGGGATCCTTTTTACTTTGCGGTATCGTAATATCATAAAATCTTAAGATCATTTGCGAGATTTTAACAACCATGGAAAAATTCATAATGTTATTCTAGCAAAACATCTACAGTATTAGACCTCTTTCACGACATAGGATTTCTAAAGGGCCACTTAAAAACTAAACAAAAAGGTATACCTACACAGACGTAAACATGTAGTTTAGATTATACATGAGTTGAAAAATTGAAGTGGTGATTTGTATCACAATCACATGTATGATTTCTTAAATTACATGTGATTTTGTCAGGCGTGATTGAAAAAAAAAAAAAAAATTTAAGTTCGTCAAAAGTATATAAACAGTGCCCCTCTTATAGAAAGTTATTAGAAAGGATAAAAAAATACTCGTCGCGATGGTGTATTTTTGATCGTTTAACGATTTATCGTTTGCTTAGTATTTGAGTTTTAAGAAAAAGGTGAAAAGTGGGTTTTTTTATTATGATGAAAAAATGAGTGGTTAGGATTCACCTATTTGTTCTTTAAGATGACCATGTTCTTTATGGATCTCACCTCATAATAGTAATTATTAAAATTATCAGAGGTCATTTTATTTAATTGAGGTATAAAGCAAATTAACTAACATATTAATCCTCTTTAAATTATGTGTATACAAATTTTAAGGTCTTTAAAAGATGGGAGACTAAATAGATCGTTTTCGTTGTTTTTACAAGTTGAAATCGTAAATTGGATCGGATCTAAGAATTACAATAATATATTTTTTTAATATGTTGTAATTTTATTATACAAATCTATAAATTATTATAATCATAAATATAAAATTATTCAACGTGTATTGGAATGTTGTCTAAAATTCACTAATTATGAAATGTTTTTAAAGATTAACATGTTAAATGTAAAACATAATCTACTTTGGAATTTTGTAATTTGTTGTTCAAGAAAAGTAAGATTAGACCGGATTAGATTATAATCATATCCTATAAAAATCTAAGCTTGCAAAGATCTTACCTGAAATCGGGATCCTTTTTACTTTGCGGTATCGTAATATCATAAAATCTTAAGATCATTTGCGAGATTTTAACAACCATGGAAAAATTCATAATGTTATTCTAGCAAAACATCTACAGTATTAGACCTCTTTCACGACATAGGATTTCTAAAGGGCCACTTAAAAACTAAACAAAAAGGTATACCTACACAGACGTAAACATGTAGTTTAGATTATACATGAGTTGAAAAATTGAAGTGGAATGCTTTTTAGGTTAAGGGTTAAAGCAATGAAAAGACAAAGATGGAGGTGGAAGTGGAGGAGGAATAATTAACAAGTATATAGGAGTGGATTAGCACATAGAGTAGCTCTGGTAAATAATCATGAACGAAAAATATAACGCTTGCATCATAGTCATTACTCCATCCGTTCCATAATTATAGTTTACCGTTGATTTTCGAGGTCTTTATTTTTTAACTTTGATATGAAATATTTTTGTTTGTGTTATATAATACTTGATAAAAACTATATCAATGAAAAATATATTTAAAACTCAATCTATTGATATATTTTGCATCAATTTTATATAATACAAAAAATAATAGTTAAAGCAAAAGTTAAAAAATAAAGACCTCGAAAGTCAATAATGAACTATAATTATAAGACGAAAGGAGTACTTTTTAAGAGCATGATTCCTGAAACAAAAGTTAAACAATCTTGAATCACAATCAGCCTTTCTTTGCGCACCTTTTACATGTGTTGTTCATACACATCTTATTGCTAACGTACATAAACATAAAAGATATATAAATTGATAGTACATAGTTACTAGCTATTGCACTTAATATGATATACTTCGCCAAAATCGAAAACCTACAATGTGCTCGATCCACAAAGAAAAATAGAGACCCCAATGTGCGTGAAAGGAGTGTGTGTATGTACTGATTCTCTTGCATTGGAATAGAATGTCGTTTATGTGACTCGGACCTATAACATTTTTACGAACACCCTTAGTTTATGGTAACTTGGTAAGTTACTTGATGGCTTATTGCACTGAGATAAGATCCTATTAAGGATTCCAATTTGGACCCGTAAACACAGTAACACAGTTCAAGTATCCATGGGCTACCCACGAACCTAGTCCACCAATGACTCAAACATATTTCTTGGCACTAGCCGAATCCAGCGATTATAAGATAAAAGGCCCATATAGAGAAACACCATGCAAGCCAATCTAAAGTAGCCTTATCCCTAGAGGTGTTCATAATTCGAATAATATCTGCAGGAACCACGAAAACTGAAATTGAACTGAATTAAATATTCGCGTGTCTTTTTTTTCTCTTGTAAAAACAAGGTTTGATACCCGCGCTTCGCTGCGGCGTGTTTGCGTACTCTGTCGTTTTACGATTATTTGATACTTGTTGACCCACTGAATAACAACTTGTTATGTATATACGTTAAAAATAGCTAAGACAGACTTAGTCAATTTTTTACGGACAAAAAAAATTAGCCTAATCCCGACCGACCCGTGAGCCCAAGCCCAAGACTGCATATTGGGCTGACTAATTAGTGGGCTATAGTAGTTAAGTGGGCTATAGTAGCTAAATGGGCTTATATTCTTACTGGGCTATAGTGGCTAAATGAGCTTATATTAAAAAAATACTTTTAGGATTATAATAATGATGCAATATTTAGTTGCTTTTAGTATATATACAAATGTGAAATATATTATTATCGAAAATATTAGAGGATTACAAGAAATTCAAACCGGACTAATGGACAAGCTCATTGTCCAAACAACTATAACTAATACAATCTTAAAACTAACTGGAAATGCCAAAACTCAAGACCATTCTATACTACATCTTTAACAAAAAAACCACTACATTTCCTAAACCATCAATAGAACTGAATGTAACTCCAGCAAAGAGCCGCAACAGTCACATTAATGTCAGGCCTCATGGCCACTTAAAACTAAATGTAGAGACTAAATTTCCTGCATGAAGGCATGTATGAACACACTGCAACAACCTCCTTACATGGATTCATAAAAATGTCATCCATGCTAGGCATCATCCACTACAAAGACTTTGTTACTTTTTCAAAAGAACAACATTTCCTTCATGAAGGCAACCTTGTAACCTCCTTGCAGCCCACCTCACAAAAGAAATCATGCAATTGGCATCCATGAGAGGCATCATCCACATGATAAAAGCCCAACCATCTCTATAACTCTCATTCCATAAGCCAAACAACATACTTTTGCATTCATGATGAGGTGTCATTTTATAAACTTTTTTAGGGCTATTTAACCACTTAAATTATGCAAATATGCCCAGATTATGTGCTTAATCGTTTGTTTTCATATTTTTAGCACTTGGATGGCTTTTGGAGGAAATACACGTGACTTGAGCTCATTTGAAGAAGAAACGGACAAGACTACGACTCTACACCAAATCTCTGGAAGAAATCATCATTCAGACGGTGGAGACGGCGTCACCAACTCTTGCGACGATGTCAGAACTTGATCAAGACGGCGTTAGGAGTATCACGACAACGTCAGAATGTAGCCGCCTTAAATGAAAACCTAGAAGCTTCATCGAAGCGACGGCGTGAGGAATTTTGTGACGCCGTTGCGGTTTGATCTCTATATATACAAACTCGTTTTATGGTTTTTAGTGTGTAACTTTTGGGAGACGAACCCTAGTTTTAGAAGACTATTTTAGCAGCCTTTTGGCTCATTTTTAGGGTGTTAAAACCCTCTTGTAATAGCCTCAACTGCATGATTTAATCAAGTGAAGTTCATTTATCCCTTATCACTTAATATGTCTATGTGTTTTGTGATAGATTCTTGTTCTTCTTCTTTATTTACCATGCAATGGTAGATCTATTAGTATTTACTTATGATTGCATGAAACTTAGTTTATAGATCCTTTTAATGTTGCTTCTTGTGATGGATGTGCGCGTTAGGTTTTAGAAAACTAGCCATAAGATATTAAATTGGCATAGACATCTAGGGAAACGCAAGTGTGTAGAAAGGATACCATCGATAACAGTCTTCATACTACATAAACCCTAATATGGTTGATCCCTCTTAAGTGTTTTAAATGCATGTAATGTACTCTTAGGGGCCTTGTAAGAGTCTTCATACTACCTTTTACTTATGCGTTGCCTTAACGGAATATTACATAGACGGCGGGTTCGTGTAATTCGTTCATGACTTAGGAAATACTTACACTGATCATCACAAGGGTGACAAAGTAATAAGATTAGGAGAAGCAAACTAAGGAGTAGTTCATGATTAAGTAAATATGTTCGTTTACCATATAATTATCACAAAAGAAGTCTAGATTTATATTTAGTTTAATTAGCTAAAACAAACCAACCTCTTAAACCATGATATTTACTTGCTTTTATAAAAATATAAAATTACATTAAGAATCTTCTCTCAACCCCGTAGACCTTTGTTAGCTTCTGTTCGAGCCTTTCCAACCTATTCCCCTAGAGAACAATAACAACCCCCCGAGTCTTGCCTATACTACACTACAACGATTAGGTACACTGCCTAGGGAGTTGTAAAACTTCTTGTTGAAGTCATACGACGACCGCACATCAAGTTTTTGGCGTCCCTACCGGGGAATAGCTAGGTTTCAATCATTTTTTAACTTAGGTCTACTCGCTTGATTCCTATCAAGTGAGATTTTATTTTTAGTATAATAGCTTTCTTGTAGTCTATCTTTTCTTCGTGTTATTTGTTTGTAATCCATTTTCATCAACCTTCATGTGAGACAAAAATCCTATCCATACATTTAGAGATTACTCCAAATCTAGCCACGATGGCTATCGAAACACCATTGAGCTCCCCGTAGGGAACAATGTGGCGCCTTTGCGATCCGACACCATGCGGTTGGTGCAAAATAGATGCTCATTCCACGGACTTCGGTCCGAGAATCCAAACCAACATCTCAAAGAGTTTTTAAAACTAGTGGACTCACTTGACCTTGATGTTGCAAATAGGGAAAGAAAGCGCCTGCGTTTATTTTAATTTTCCTTTCGTGATCAAGCTAGCAACTGGCTTGAACGTCTTCTAGCAGGATCCATATCCAAATGGGAGGATCTTACTACTCGTTTCCTTGCTCAATTCTTTCTACTGGGAAGGACTGTAAACCTCCGCAATGACATCTTGATGTTCCAATAACATCAAGGAGAGTCTCTTTCTTAAGCATGGACTCGTTTTAAGGACTTACTCCAAAAAGTCCCTCATCATGGCATAGATCGCTGGCTTCAAATCTAAATTTTCTATGATCATGTCTCCTTTCATTTTAAGTGTGAGATTGACCACGCCATCGGCGGCAAACTCCGTGATAAAACACCGATGAATCTTAGGGAATCATTGAGAACCTCGCTCTCTACGACCATGAGGGATGGAATGATTCAAAAGACTTCATCAAACCAGTCAAGGCAATCTCTGTTTCTCCAAATGCATCAAAAAGCCTGACCGCCGACTTCTTGAGCTTGAAGACCGAATCAACTTCTTGTTATAGGACCGAAACCAGCTCCTAGAGAAAGCTCAACAAACGTTCCTCAAGCATATGCTAAAGCAATTTCCTCAAACCCCCATGAGCTATCAAGGAAAAATTCTTTCACTTTTCATGAATGTGTCCATCCAAACCCTTAACCCGAAGCACTAGAAACCAATTTCGAGGCTTAACTATGAGATTACATGGCAACACACACCGAAAGAATGGAGAGGTTCAAAAATGCTATCTTCAAACAGCAAGAAGAGATCAACGACAGAATGGCAGAAATGTTCGAACATCTTATGGAACTCACAACTAGCCAAACTCCAAAAAAGTTATTAATTAGAGAAGAGACTAGGTACCCCACTACTAAGAACGTCAATTCCATCTCCCTCATTCGAATGGAGGAAGAAAAAAGCGTAGAAAACAATGGGGCGACCAATAAAAGCATGGCGGAGCCTAGCAAATCTGATGAACAACCTCCTAAGGAAGCTGACAAGCCAAATGAAGGTGGAAGAAGGGCTGATGACGAGCCAGCCAAGGGTACAAGCGAGAATGTCACAAAGAATGAAGAAGAAGAGCCAGCAGGAGTTTCCAGTTCCCATGCAGTAGGATATTACTTGAAACATAGAATCAATCAAAAACTAATCGAGGGACTCGTAGAAAATAAGAGGTTTAATGACTCCCTGTCAGCAACCCGAGTAGGAAAAATGAAACGAAAGGCTTATGATTTATTACCTAGTGGGCCTGTGCACGATGCAATGCTTAATAAAAAAATAACCAGGAAGGAGGATATGGGGGAAATTTTGAAATACCTTGTAACATAGGAGGTTTGAAACACATGAACACCCTAGTAGACCACGGATCCGACGTAAACGTCATGCCTCTCTACATATACAAGAGGATGACCGATGAAAGACCTGGTGAGACGGACATTAGACTTTCCCTAGCCAGCCATGTATATATCTATCCCTTAGGAATAGCCAAGGATGTGTTAGTTGATATTGCGGGTTATGTGTACCCCATGGACTTTATAATTTTAGACATAAGGGAGGACGAAAAAAGACCCTTCATTTAGGAACACCGTTCTTGACTACATCTAAGGTCGTGATTAAGTTTGATAAAGGGACGATAACTTTAAAATCTGGGAAGAGTAAGATAAGTTTCCACAGGATACCTGAACCCTACTATAGGATCGAGAAAGGAATCAAGAATGACATAGAGCCAATAGCCCTCACGATGACCGTCAATAGGTTAGTTCTAGAATGGGAGGAAAAGATCAAGCTTCATCAAGAGAAGGAAATGAAGTTTGACCAATGGAAGAGCAAGATCTTCAGTAACACACGCCTCGCGTCCGTGAAAGAAGAGTGTAAACCTGCAGATGAAGAAGGAGTCATGTAAGGACGTGTGACTTCGAGTCTAGCTACAAGACTCATAAATAAAGAAAAGCGCTTTTTGGGAGGCAACCCAATATTTATTTTCCCGTATTTAGGAGTGTCTTGTGTTTTAACTATTTACTGTTTATTCTTATGTGTTTGAATCATTTGTAATCATGATTTGTTTTATTTTTAACTTCGTCTTATTAACAATCAAAGATATTTTGCATCAAATAAGTGTAGGGGAAAAATATCCGGTTTATAAGAACTAATTCACACATATAAAATAAATTGTTTAGATAAATTTGCGTCAGTTTCGAGTCATGTGATTGTGATAATTAATCTTAGGTTTTATGCAGTATTTTACAGGAAGTAACTAATAGAACTGTGTGCAGAAATTTTTTTCTAAGAAAATGAATGTGAAGTTTTCACAGAGGCTGGAGATGGCGTCAAGATTATTCCTGACGGAGTCAGGTCCCCAGCTTGTGAAAAATTTGAATTATTTTATTATTTTTGAAAAATAATTTTGCATAATTTCTAAAATTTGTAATTTTCTTAAAAACCTGTAGAAAATCTTGATTACTTTAACACATTTACCCTATCCTTACTTCTTTCATAGAGTCAACCCTAAAAGTTTTGTTGTATATATCATTATCCCATCGATTTTACGCCAGGTGTAGTTGTCTTTGTCTTTGATTTATAGGTTATATTTGATGAGAAGAAGCTTGGAAGTTCTTAGGGAGTTTCTAGATGACATCTCTTGGATGACAATTTAACCAGTTATTGCATGTTTCTTGTCCATTATTGAGCAAATCAGGGGAGTACTAATTTCTTTTACTTGTTATCTTTTCCCTTTATTCGTTCTTACGGGTACTTTTAAGAATATTAGGGACAATGTTCAACTTAAGTGTAGGGGGAAATAAGCCTTAGAAACTATTCATTCAATTGCCATTTTCTTTGTCCTTTAAATGATTATTAATATATCAAAACATAGTGTAGACGGTAATTTTAAACAAAATTAAAAAAAAATTATGACACATACCGACGAAAACAGAGTATTATTAGCGTCTCATGGATAGGAATTTGTATGACTAGCACAAAAACCCTGAAAATTCCACCCCAAAAATGTGAGGTTCGCCTTTAGATCTATAGGAATTCGAGTATCCATTTTAAATACCTAAGATAATTTTACTTTTAGCTTTCTCGAGTTAAGAAGTGAGCAATCATGTGTATCTATTCCATTGTTATGGATGTGTATATGTGGTTTTGTCACCTTTTCTGGAGCATTGGTATCGTTTTAAAATTATATGAGTGTATTGGTAGTGTATTAAATTCTAGAACTTGTTTTTATGATGCATCCTGAGACCGCATAGTGAGAATTAGGATTTGCTAAATGATAAGAGGCACTAGGATAACCCATGTTTTAAACCTGTAATTGTTATGATGGTCACCTCGATCATATAACTATCCCACAGCTTGCCATGCACTTATTTTTAGTGTAGGATACCCCTAGTACCCTCCTCCGAGCCTATCCTTTTCACGGTTCTCGTAATTTTCTGGTTAATCCAGACTATTAATGAAGAGCATTGTTACCCTTGAACGAATTGTTACACCTAAATCGCCTTAGCCTACCTTGTTTGTACTCATTTTTAGTACATTATTGTTTTAACCCAAGTTAATTATTCGAGTACACGGTTGCTAAGTCCTTATCATTGTAAATATAACTTTGGAACGATTAGGATTCATGGTAGTATTTATTTTGCCAAAGAATGGGGAAGAAAAGTTAAATCATTACCCTCATATTTGTTCGATAGTCTCTATGTTATGTTGATCCACCTCAATTCGGGTCATTAGTTAAATTGTAATTATGAGTTAGCAAAAACTCAAGTGTAGGGGTGTGTTTATAAACCTCAAGTGATGTATTATGTTTATTCAAAAAAATAAAAGAAAAAGAAAATAGATTGATGTAGAGTTTTATAGAGTTTGTATATCTTTGTCCGGGTCAATGGCTTAGCAACCCAATCAACGTGTATTCTTATAAATAATTAGCTAACCATTTTACCCCAAATTCACCCAAAAAGTCACCCTTAAATATATCCCATCCATTTTTGTTTTCATTAATGTTATCTTACACCTACACATCACAACCCTTTAAAAGACCTCTTTGATAGTAATTTCTAGTACTTACGCCTAGCGGTGGAGGTTTGATCCTTTACCAAGCCTATGGTAATTTATATGCTATGACATGTAATGAGTGTTAATTTTCTGTTTCCCATATTGTTATAATTCATTATACACCTGAGAGAAAGAGATAATCCAAACACTTATGTGAGGTGCTAGTATATTTTTTCTGTGCTTTTAATTACAAGGTCTTGAAGGTTGTGTCATAAACTGCTTTTAAAGAGTAGGTTAAATGCCTGATAACGCCTAAATTATATATGTTTTTAGCGGCGTTATTTATATGTATTTTATCATTTCTTGTGAACTTTCGATACTTAATAGCATAAATTATGTGTAGGTTCACTTGAAGTCATCCCGAGCTCAAAAGAAATAAAGTTCAAGTGTTTACAATTATTGGAAAGCAAGTTAGAAGAAATGAAAAAGGGACGATAACTTTAGAATATCTCATACTTACTCACTCCATTCCATTCATCTCACACACAACCAATTCATCATATCTCCAATCCTTCATTCCAAAACACCATAAACCTTTGAAGATTGAAGATCAAACCACAAAGAACAAAGAAGATTATCATAGATTTATAAGAATAAAAGGTTGTACTTCGATTCCATACTTGTTACGGGGATAATTTTGATCCATATTCTTATCCGGATATTGTATGTTTCTTGTTATTCCATTTAATCTTGTTATGAACTTCATAGCTATGAGAGGCTAAATCTCTCATGACTACTCGATGAAAAAAATATAATAAATAAGCGTTTGGTATAATTACGATCTTGTTAATCTTAAGCTTATGTTATAATCCTATCGTATCTAATCTTATCAACTTTGATTATCAATTTTGATTATATACTCACATCGGTATAGGCCGAAAGACCTGTTGTGATCTATATAGTTTTAAAGATTTGTCTATGATCTTTATCGTCTGTGATGAGAAATCCACTTACGTTATTTGATACACAAAATAGATTTGACATAATAGTAACTGGATTATTTGAGTGACACATTTAATCATGTTAACTGAATATAAGTCTTAAGATAAACAAGTTAATTTGTGAAAACATTTTCTGACGAGAAAATACTTTTTATAAATTAAAGTCCTAAGTCTAAGATCGTAACTATCACTATTGCTTATGAATTATATGATATTATCCGAGTAGTCATCTTTATCATTATTGAATTCAATTCAGTTTATTTCACCTCTGTTAAAATTTATTTTTAATCTGATTATTCGAGCACTACGCAAATCCCTGTGGACGACATGGTCTTACCTAAAAAGATTGTTCTACATACGTGGGTTATACTTTGACCCGTGTGTTTCCATCTAATAACCGGTAATCTCAGTCTTATAAATTTAAAGCTTTCGAAACACATCAAAAGTTTTTGGCGTCGTTGTTGGGGATTTCAAAGTTGTTTTGTAATCAAACCTTTAAAAATACTTTTTAACACCCCTTATTTTCAAATCGCCGTACAGTTTTCTTGCAAACTGACTCAAACAAATTCTCCCTTGGATGCATACACGTGCCTCCAACTCTGAACTTGTTGAACCATTACCTGAACCTGAACGTACTCTAAATTGAAGACTTTGTCGATGAAACAGAAGAGTTCCATTCGAACAAAGAAAAATCCACCTCAACACCCGAGAATCGTCTATCCGCCAATTCTCGACATCAATTATTTTCGTCACTTCCTTGATATTCTTTGAAATTACGATCCAATGGATGATGAACCCATGTGGGCTGCCGACCATGTTGTCGCTCCAACTCCCGGTTCCGCAATCACCATTCCTGAAACCACAAACGAGGTTGCTATTAAAGGTAATCACTTGACTCTCATCAAAGGAAACCAGTTTGATGGTAGAACCAAAACCGATCCTCACAAACACATTTACGAATTCCTCAGTATATGTGATATGTTTAAATACAGAGACACCGAGAATGAAGTTGTCCGCCTAATGATGTTTCCCCTATCACTCACTGGAGAAGCAAAAACTTGCCTGGACGAACTCAACGAAAGAACTATCGAAACGTGGGATGAACATCAAAACGCTTTCATTAGTCGATTCTTTCCCCCAACTCTTTTCGATCGACTCCTCGAAGAAATCCGAGCCTTTTCTCAACATGAAAACGAATCTCTAAGTGATGCTTGGCTTCGTATAAAGGAAATGCTCAAAAACTGCCATGGTAACAATCTGTCCAAAGACAACATTATCAAAATCTTTTACCATGGTCTAAACGAAGTAACACAAGAAGTTCTAAATGCCGCAGCTGGTGGTATTTTTCTCTATAAAACACCAAATCAAGCTTATCAACTTCTTGAAGACAAAGTCTTACTCAAGCTCGACTGGGCTAAAAAGCAAAAAACAAAATCATCTCTTAAGAAAACCATTACGTTCGCCGCTGAAGGTATCAGTAATTCTGACACTGAAAAAATTATGGCCCGAATGCATGCCATGACCATGAAAATAAATGCTAAGTACAAAGATTTTCAATCTCGTTTAAAACAACTAAACCATAACGATGATGACATACCCATGTCACGTGAAGAAGAAGCCAAATTCATGCAAACTTTCCGTCGTACTTATTTTTACAATGATTACCGCGCCATGATTCAAACCGCGATAACTGGCGTTCAAGCGGAAGGAACGATTAGAATCGAGACAACTATCAATCTCACTCTAATGATAAACCCGACCTTAAAAAACAACTAAGCGACTTCATAAAAGCTCAACACTTGACCAACTCTTTTGTCAAAGTTACCTTCATGGATCTCAAAAACAAACTCGAAACAACAACTAAAAACCATCAAGCGTCGATTCAAAATCTTCAAGCTAAATTCGACAGACTTGCTGACAAGCAATCTGCTCGACCTTCTGGATCTATTCCCAGTAGCACTCAACCTAATCCGAAAGGTAGTTCCTCAAAACCTTACCAACCACAGCAAGCTCAAAACAAGCATGTGGATGCCATATTTACACGGAGTGGTAAATCCTATGACCCACCAGATAACCCAAATGATCAACAAAACGATTCTGAAACTCATATCAACTTTGATAGCGATGATGAAGATGATGAACCTACACCTCAACCCAAACCTAAAACACCAAAACCAGTCAAAGAAACACTGACACCCAAACCATATAAACCAAAAATTCCATATCCTTAACGCCTCAGAAAAGAGAAAATGGAAGCTCAATATGGAAAATTCCTTGACATGATCTGAGCCGTCTGAATCAACGTACCTCTTGTTGATGTTTTAGCCAGAATGCCCAACTATGGAAAATTTCTTAAGGAACTCGTAAATAATAAACATAAAATCAAACAAATTTCAGCCGCTTTCCTAAGCGATGAAAGTTCAGCGATACATCAAAACAAAGTTCCATGTAACTTTGACAAAGCTTTTTCATGCAATGCTTTAGCCGACCTTAGTGCTAACATTAATCTCATGCCTTATTCCTTATACGCGAAATTATCTCTCGAAACTCTGAAACCCACTAAAATGAGCATAAGATTAGCCGATCGATCATTCTAATTTCCTGTTGGAATAGCTAAAAATATGCTCGTTGAAGTTGGTAAATTCACCTTCCTTGCCAATTTTGTTATTTTAGAAATGGAAGAAGATAGTAAAGTTCCCCTAATCTTAGGAAGACCTTTTCTTTACACTGCCGATGCAGTAATTCGAGTCAAACAGAAGCAACTCAATCTCGGAGTTGGAACTGAACGAATGATCTTTCACATCGATTCTGCTATGAAACACTCCTATTTAAATGATGATACATGTTTCAGTATCGACATCATCGACGAAATCTTAGAAGAAGATTTCGATGCTCTTCTAGATGAAGGTAGTGAAATCTTCCATTCCATCGAAGGAACCATCCTTGAAGAAAAACTCTTTGCTGTATTCGATGAATTCATGGCAATGACTGCCGATGAAAATTTTGAATCCGAATCCGACACCAAAGAACCACCATTAAAAAAAATCACCTTTAACACCGATTACAAAATCAAAACATCTTTTGAAGAACCTCCTACGGATCTTGAACTTAAACCTCTTCCTGATAACTTGGAATATGTATTCTTGGAAGAACCCTCTTTTCTTCCTGTTATCATATCATCTCAGCTTTCTGAAGAAAACAAAAACAAACTCGTATCTGTTCTTAAAAGACACAAGCAAGCCTTTGCTTGGAAAACAACAGACATTCCTAGAATCTGTCCATCTTTTTGTAAACATAAAATTCAACTCCTAGAAGACAAAAAACCAGTTGTTCAAAAACAAAGAAGATTAAATCCAAACATGCAAGAAGTTGTGAAAAAAGAAATAGTTAAACTACTCGATACATGTATCATTTATCCAATCGCCGATAGCCCTTGGGTAAGCCCCATTCACTGTGTACCGAAGAAAGGTGGTATCACAGTTGTTACTAACGAAAGAAATGAACTTGTCCCAACAAGAACTGTTACAGGTTGGAGAGTATGTATTGACTATCGAAAACTCAATGAAGCAACTGCAAAAGATCATTTCCCTTTGCCGTTTATGGACCAAATGTTAGAAAGACTCGCAGGAAATAAATACTTCTGTTTCCTCGATGGTTTTTCTGGATATTTTCAAATACCAATCGATCCTATGGACCAAGAAAAAACAACGTTCACATGTCCTTTTGGTACATACGCTTATAGGCGAATGCCTTTCGGTTTATGTAATGCTCTAGCTACTTTCCAAAGGTGCATGCTGGCTATATTTCATGACATGATCGAAGAATCAGTCGAAGTATTCATGGACGATTTCTCCTTCTCTGGAAGCTCTTTTGATCATTGCCTGAATAATATCGGTAAAATGCTTCAGCGTTGCAAAGAAGCACATCTTGTCCTTAACTGGGAAAAATGTCAGTTAATGATAAAAGAAGGGATTGTGCTTGGACACAAGGTATCCGAAGCAGGCCTCGAATTATACAAAGCAAAAATCAAAGTAATCTCCAAACTTCCACTCCCACTAATATCAAAGGTATTAGAAGCTTTCTGGGATACGCTGGTTTCTACTGAAGATTCATTAAATATCTCTCAAAAATCACATGTCCTCTCACCAAGTTGCTTGAAAAAGATACTCCATTCGAATTCAATGACGAATGTCACAACGCATTCAAGATATTAAAAGAATAGCTCACATGTGCTCTTGTGATCGTAAGTCTAAACTGGAATCTTCTGTTCGAACTCACGTGTAATGCAAGCGATTTCACAGTTGGAGCAATCTTAGGTCAAAAAGATGGTAAAAACTTTCACCCGATATACTTTGCAAGCAAAACTCTCAACGCAGCTCAACAGAACTATACGATCACTAAAAAGAACTCATGGCCGTAGTCTTTGCTTTTGACAAATTTTGATCCTATCTAGTATTATCAAATACGATCGTGCACATTGATCACTCAACTCTTAGGAACCTATTTAAGAAACAGGATGTTAAACCACGCCTTGTTCGTTGAATACTGCTCTTGCAAGATTTCAATATCGAAATTAAAGATAGAAAAGGTACATAAAATGCTGCAGCTGACCACTTATCTCGGATTGAAAATGAATAAACAACTGATGACAGTGAAGTCGATGATGACTTTCCTGGAGAAACACTCATGGAAATGAACACTGAAGATGAACCATGGTTTGCAGACTTTGCAAGTATTTAGCAAGTGATATCATGCCCAAAGGAATGACGTACCAGCAAACGAATAAATTTTTCTCAAACATCAAACACTATTTTAGGGAGGAACCCTACCTCTTCAGAGTATGTTCTGACGGTATGATCAGACGCTGTATCTCTGGACCGGAAACCCAAACCATTTTAGATCAATGTCACCACGGATTAACCGGTGGACATTATGGACCAAACACAACAGCTAAAAAAGTCTTAGACTCAGGTTTCTACTGGCCGACAATAATCAAAGAAGCTCACACTCAAGTTTACCTCTGCGAAGCATGTCAGAAGACAGGAAATATTTCAAAACGTGATGAGATGCCCTTAAACAACATTCAAGTATGCGAATTTTTTAACATATGGGGTATCGATTTCATAGGACCCTTTCTAAAATATTACAAGTTCGAATATATATTAGTCGCTGTCGACTATGTTTCTAAATGGGCCGAAGCACAAGCTCTACCAACAAACGATGCCAGAGTTGTTATTACTTTTTTGAAGAAACTATTCTGTCATTTTAGAATGCCCGAAGCTCTCATAAGCGAAATAGGAACTCATTTCTGCAACAAGATAATGGAAAAAACCATGAAAAGATATGCCGTTAACCATCGATTCTCTACATCATACCATCCTCAAACAAGTGGCCAAGTTGAAAACACGAACAGAGCTCTTAAAAGAATTCTTGAAAAGACTGTTAAAGACAATCCCGCTATCTGGTCAAGAAAACTTAATGACGCTTGACTCACCACTTAATATATATAAATATATAATAAGGATAAGATCTATAATAAGAGAGTAAGAATTCCGTAAGGCTTTTTAGAAAGGATAATCACTTTTGACCAAAGCAAAATCCTAAAAACCTTCCCGGGTCGTGTCCCGACGAGGTGTGAATGGAAAATCGAGGTAATGTGTGTGGAATAATGATTGAATGATCACTAATTTGATTAGGTTTTCTATTTCTACAAATAAAATACACAAACAAGTGAAGGCAAACTAAAAACGAAAGCAATTAAAGCCTAAACACGAAAAATGTTAACGGGATTCAAATCTCGTTCTTTAAAAAAACCAAATTCTACAAATTTAACCCTACGAAAGCAAAATTAATTCTTATAAGTCCTAAATGATAAAAGAAAATTTTATAAAATAGAATTAAATTTTTTTGACTTTTATATTTTTTTTATTATGAATTAAAAACG
Source organism: Tanacetum coccineum (assembly GCA_026074375.1). Taxonomy (NCBI): domain Eukaryota; kingdom Viridiplantae; phylum Streptophyta; class Magnoliopsida; order Asterales; family Asteraceae; genus Tanacetum; species Tanacetum coccineum. Next base: position 12,270 of record BQNB010029465.1, on the reverse strand, counting down.
GATTTAATCTAAAAAATTAATAAAAAATACTAAACTAATTTGGAAAATTCTGAAAAAATGCTGAAAAGTACTTTGGACAGTTTAGAAACTATGAAAATCGAAATGGTGAAACCAGCTTATCGCAATAAGCCGGAATTAAGCCAAAAAGGGCTTATAAGCTAAACTGTCTTAAAATGGTTAAAAGAAAAGTTTGTGCAAGTTCAAACAAAAGACCCAAGGGCACGAGTGGTGGTGTGTGTTGTGTTAAATATGCTGGTTGAGTGAGGTTGAGGTCAGGTGTTCGAGCCTTGCTCACTCCTGATTTCCCTCAACTCCCAACATATTTTTCATGCAAAATATTTTTAACAAACTTTTAGAAAAGCTGTAAATAAGCACTTTTTGTGAAGAGACTTTTTCTAAAACTCAAAAATAAGCTAAGCATTAAACCTCAAATGCAAAGAAATCAAGCCTAAATTTATACTAATCACCATAGAAGTGAAATTTAGCTAAGGAAACTTGATATTTTAACTAAACTAAACCTAAAACTCTTTAAAACTAATTCTAAATGACCTAAATGTTGAATCAAATCTGACCTAAAGGCCAAGAACACCAGCAGTACTAACTTAAGGTTAGTACTGCCCTTGTCCCAAACACCCTTTTAAGTTTCGAAAACATATTTTAAGCTTGGAAAATTGGTTTTTAAAACTAAAACTTCAAAGAACAGATATTTTTTTAGCTTAATAAGAACTTATTGAACAAGTTTTAACAACTAAATAAGCCATAATAACAAGATTAACAACTATGCTATTTTTTTTAAGATTTTCAACTGATTTTTAACTAAGCTTAACAAACTAAGTTTAAAACTTCTACAAAGCATAAAACATGATCAAGACATATTCAAATGACATAATAAGCAGAGAAGCACAATAATAAGCACAGAGATAAGCTGAAAATAAGCAATAAGCACTTTTTTTGGACCAAAATGTAAAATGAACTTACAAAGAGTCCAAGGCTTTTGGTTATGATTCAAAGGTCACAAACACTTTCTAAATCACCTATAGCTTATCCATATAAGCACTAACCCATGGCCATTCATTAAAAACCATGCTCCAGATTTTCTTCAATTATTTTTTTTATGATTTTTAGTAAAATGACTTAAACTATATAAACTATAGAAAAGTTTATATAGCTTAAATAAACAGCTAAGTAACAAGTAAAAACAGTTTAAGAGAGCTTCCAAAACAGTTTTATAACATAAAATGCATTAATCTTAAAAAACGGGATTTAACTTAAAACTTTAGAATTGCATTAAAACTTAAAATCAGTACAAGGCTTTTTAAATAAAAGTACAATAAGCTAAAAACAATAAATATAAGCTGCAAAGAAAACTAAAAAACTAGATGCCTCTCAAAGGCTTACATTATCCTATTTATACTAAAAATCTAAGTCTTGGGGTCTTCAATGTGTGCTTTCTGTGTGAGGAGAAAATAGGGTGTGTTTCTTTCGTGAGTGACTTCAAATCATCATCATAACCCTTCATTTTGAGTGTTCTCCAAGCCCTATGATCACAACCATCCATTCCTTGTCTTTGTTGTTTTATCTCTTGATGAATGGAGTGTTAGGGGATTGCCAACATGGTAAATGGCCCATGTAAAGTGGGGTTGAAGGAAAGGGATGTTTTGGGGTGAAGGGTTAAGTGGGAAGTTGATGTTTTTGTCTTGAGTTGCAGGGGGCAGAGGTGGGGGATGTACAGTAAGGTTTTGGCGCCCATTGGGTTTATGTTTAAACTTTGGCGTTTTGGAAACAATGACCCTCCATGTTGTATAAATGTCTTGCAATTTCAGTCCTTGTGGTGTAGAAGTTTAAGAATTTGGCAGAAACGGCCCCTTCACTTGTATGTATCTATTGCAGCCATAGTCCTTTTGTGGTGCAAGTTTAGGGGTTTGGCAGAAATGACCCCTCAGGTTATATAAGGTTATAAGGTTTGGCTTTTTGCTTTGTCGAGGTTGACTTTTTGGTTGACTTTGACTTTGACTTTTTCACGCTTTTCTATTCCGGTGCTTGTTTTTATCGTTTTGGCTTCGTTTTTGTCCTTTTCTTAGATATCCGTTTCCTGCACAATACAAATGCAAAACACACAAATACAATGTATTTTTGGTATGTTTTTGGTCTTTTAAGCACGTTTTCCTAGGTAAATGGTATGTGTAATTAAGCACATACCAAAATCCCCCATACTAAGATATTGTCGTGTCCTCACGCAATGCCATAAGTAAACACTTAAGAAAACCAAGAATCTCAATCCCCCTCGACTAATTACCTCGAAAAGTAGCTAAGTGTTCATCGAGGGGAATTAAAGAATCAATAGCTTTGAAAAGCCCCGTTTTTACCATTTTTATAAATCTACACTTATTACCACACATATTTTTGTATTTTTTTCTTTTTCTCATTTTTTTGTACTTTTCATTTCAAGCAACTAACTAACATGTTTGACTTTCGTTATTTTTATAACTTTAGGGTCACAGAACAAGATGCATTTCAATCCTAAAATGCCCAAGAAGGATAAATTCATCGTCCCCGACTTTTCACTCGTCCCAAACCAAGCTTAAAAACGAAATCACCGTTAAATATGAGCTAAGATGCTAACACTACTCATACTTGTACCTTGTAAACTTTTCACTCCCGACAATTATTTCATATTATGTTAGTGTGCTTATTTCGAATTTCAACCATGGATCAACCTTTTTAAGAAAATTGCAATATTTCTATTGCTTTACGTTCCACCCAAGAATTATGATTTTGAAGGCGAGATCATTCCATGTAGCGACTTTCTTCTCGGCACATCCCAGCCGAGACCGGCTTAGGTGACCAGGCTTTTGACACCCCACAGAGAATAGTATCGGAACTCACGGACCTTCGGTTTCAAAAATTCTTAGGCTTCCCGTTAATAAAACAATTCATTTTAGAAAAACCACAATCTTAAAACGAATTAGTCTTAGTTCAAAAGCATATTTGAATTTAAGAAAAAGAGATTTTCCCTATATTTATTAAATCACATATCACACTTATCATAATTATACTTTTAACAAAGGAAATCCTCGACCTTTTAGAAGGCTGCAACATCGGTTGTGAGCCGGCAAGATGCAACAAACTTTTATCAGCCCATAGTTTATAATTATTACTCTTTTTTTTACCACGATATAGAGAAAACTTCTTTTTAGAAAATTCAAGTATAAATTTGAACTAAGACTAAATAAATTAATGTTGTCGACTACATTAATAAAGCTTCAATATCAAAAATTGTTGATTTAAGTTTAATTTTTGAAAAGAGCACGTATTATTAGTCCGGTTTAGGAGCTTATGGGAGAAAAAGCCACAAACTACACTTATGAGCTCTTAAGATTTCCAACTAATCCTTGTTTAGCATCTAACTCATAATTAACTCTATCATTTTTCGTTTTTCGCAAATTTAAAATCTTCAAAAAGATCCGCGAAAGCTTAGTCTAAAAGTTAAGGGACAAGCTAGAGCGCAACATGCTCGATCGAGTCAAAATTTATTCTTATTCTACCCAGCAGGAAAGTCAAAATTGTGACAAAAACACTTATTTTATTTTTGGATTTTTTTAATTTTTTATATTTTTTTGGTATTTTGGTGGTAAAAATAAGATTACGTGAAAACAACGGCTGCAGGTATAATCAAATCAATAGATCCCCCATACTGGAGTTGAACATTGTCCTCAATGTTTTAAGAAGGGTCTCTACGTAAATCCTAAGCCGTTTATTAAGTATGCTTAAAGATAAACGTTAGTCAATAAGATTTGGATATTGGATTCCCAAAATGAAGCTGAGGATGTGAAGCTCGAGTAAATGAAGGACAAAACCATAAGCACGAGAGGCTTCAAAATCTGGGACAATCCTGTACAATCATCACAAAAACACAAGAACACGAGAATGGAAGAGGCACACCTCCTCACGTTACACTTATTAGAAAATAGAAAGAAGATAGAAGGATAAGCATGGGTTGCCTCCCACGAAGTGCTTGTTTAAGGTCACTTAGCTTAACCCCTCCCCGAATTTAGTTGTCCATGAGGAAGGTTTGGAGATCCGGGACAACCATATGTGGTATGTCCCCTCCAAAGTAGTGCTTAAGTCGATGACCATTCACCTTGAAGTTTGGCCGTTGGTTTGAGATAACTCAACGATGCCATATGGAAATACTAAAGTGACGGTGAATGGTCCAGTCCAGCGGGTCTTAAGCTTGCCTGAGAAAATCTTTAATCTAGAATTAAAGAGGAGGACTCGATCACCAACGTTGAAAACGCGGTTCTTGATCTTGGAGTCATGGATCCTCTTTGTCTTCTCTTTGTAGATCAAAGAGTTCTCATAGGCTTGATCACGAAGTTCATTTAATTCATTCATTTGAACTTTTTGGTGATCGCCCGCGGTAACAAGGTCATAATTGCAATGTTTCAAGGCCCAGTAGGCCTTGTGCTCAAGCTCGATAGGTAGATGACACGCCTTTCCGTACACTAACTTGTAAGGGGTACACCCGATGGGTGTCTTATATACGGTACGGAAGGCCCACAAGGCGTCATCCAACTTATCGGACCACAAAGCACGGTTTTCACCTACGGTCCTCTCAAGAATACGTTTCAAACCACGATTTGAAACCTCAACTTGCCCACTTATTTGTGGGTGATACGCGGTGGAGAGACGGTGAGTAACTCCGTATTTAAGCATGACCTTTGCAAATTGGTCATTGCAAAAATGGGTACCGCGATCACTAATGATAGCACGAGGGGTCCCAAATCGGGCGACGAGAGATTTTAAGACTTTGCAAACAACTCGGGCGTCATTGGTGGGGAGCGCCTTTACTTCAACCTATTTCGACAAATAATCAACGGCCACGAGTATATACTTGTTCCCTCGTAAAGACAGGAATAGTCCCATAAAATCGATGCCCCAAACGTTAAAGATCTCACAAACTTAGATTTCATTTTGTGGCAT
>BQNB010029464.1:21706-55713 GCA_026074375.1 Tanacetum coccineum | reverse complement strand
ACTTAACATATTTTTCATTAAAGTTAATGAACAACACTAACTTTAGCTTAGCAACAGTAACACAAACCTAAGCAGCATTAACTCTAAAATCATTAAGAAGTCTTTTAATCCTAACAACAACACCTAGCAACAACAACATATTCAGCTTTAGCTGAGGACATAGCCACTAACTAATGTTTCTTGGCACTCCAACAAACCAATTTTCCACCAAGTATTTGGCAGGCACCTGAGGTGCTTTTTCTATCCATATTGCAACCAGCATAGTCTAAGTCTGAATATCCTTTGAGATCAAAGCCTGAACATTTTGGATAATACAGACCAATGGTTAGAGTACCTTTTAGGTACCTGAGGATTCTTTTCACAGCAGTTAGATGTGATTCTTTTGGATTGGACTGATATCTTGCACATCTGAGTGTGGAGAATTAGATATTACGCCTTGTTGCAGTTAAGTACATCAGTGACCCAATCATTCCTCTGTATGAGGTCTCATTAACTGATTTGCCAGCTAAATCAGGACCTAAGTTGTTTGGAGGAACCATGGGTGTTTTCACTGAGGAACTCTCAGAAATTTCAAGTTTCTTGAGTAAGTTGCTGGTGTACTATTCTTGATAAATTAAGATTCCTTTATCATCCTGCTTGATTTGCAATCTAAGTAGGTGAGTTCACCCATCATACTCATTTCAAATTTCTTTGTCATCAGTTTCTCAAACTGTTTACAAAGTTTATAACTTGTTGAGCCAAATATGATGTCATCTACATATACTTGAACAAGGAGAACTTATCTTTTTGATTTATAGATAAACAATGTGTTATCTATTCTTCCCCTGGCAAACTTATTTTGAATAAGGAAAGTAGAGAGAGTCTCATACCATGCCCTTGATGCTTGTTTTAGACCATAAAGAGCTTTTTCAAGTTTACAAACATAGTCAGGGAACTTACTACTTTCAAAGCCAAGAGGCTATTTGACATAAACTTGTTCTTTCAGTTTACCATTCCGGAAGGCACTTTTGACATCCATTTGGTAAACTTTGAAGTTCATGTATGTGGCAAAAGCAAGAAATATCCCGATGGCTTCCATCCTTGCTACTGGTGCAAAGGTTTTATCATAGTCAATTCCTTCTTCCGGACTATAACCTTGTGCAACCAGTCTTGCTTTGTTTTTTGTGGTTGTACCATGTTCATCTTTCTTGTTCCTAAATACCCATTTGGAACCTATAGCTATTTTTCCATAAGGGAGAGGAACAAGAGTCAATACTTTGTTTTTATAGAACTAATTCAGTTCTTCCTGCATGGCATCAATCCATCTTGAGTGCTTCATTGCCTCAGATAACTTTTTAGGTTCTATCTCAAAGAGAAAATCAGCAAATAGACATTCACTAGCTGAGGCAGCTATAAGCTTGGCAGCCATGCTTCTTGTAAGCATGACTTCACCAGGATCACTAATGATATTTACAAGTTCAATGTGTTGATCTCTTGACCATCTATCCTGAGGAACAAGATGAGAACTTATATAGGCATGATTTGTGATGTGAGACTTAGCGACATCAGGGATTGAAGGTTCAGTAATAGATCCTAAAACTTTAGTATTGTTCCTTGATGGTACATCAGTGGGTTGAGTGATCATTTGATCATTCTGAACATTTTGTTCATGTGTCTCTTCAGTATTGATTGGATCAGGAGGACCTTCAGCATCCTCCGTGTGAGGTATTTCAAGCTCATTAGGAGCAATTACTTCAGGGACATTATTTTCTTGGGTAATTTCAGTGAGTGAACGTCCATGAGGAATGATGTAGTATGAGACATCAGAATCTACTTGATATTGTCTAGATGGGTCATCCTCTTGAAATTCATCAGGAGGATATCTAGAGGAATCATCAATTCCTATCTCATCTACTGAGGTATTGGTAAACCTGATGGCTTCCATACTTTCATCAAATGTTACATGATAAGTCTCCTCTATTTGTTGTCTTCTTGTGTTATAGACTCTGAAAGCCTTTGAGACAGAGGAATATCCTAAGAAATATCCATCATCAGCTTTAGCATCAAATTTGCCTAGATGATCCTTGTGGTTATGAATAAACACAGGACATCCAAACACATGAAAGTAACTGATATCAAGAATTCTTTCCCTGAATATTTCATAGGAAGTTTTATCATGTCTTTTGACAATGATTGATCTATTTTGAGTATAGCAGGCTATTCTAACTGCATCAGTCCAGAAGTGCTTAGAAAGTACTGATCCATTCAGCATAGTTCTAGCAGCCTCAATGAGAGTTTTGTTTTTTCCTTTCAGCTACACCATTTTGTTCAGGTGTATAGGGGGAGGAGAAATTTCGAGATATTCCTTTCTCATCACAAAAATTCTCAAGCTCATGATTTCTAAACTCAGTCCCATTATCAGTTCTGATTTGTTTGACCTTTACATCATTTTGGTTTTCTACCATCCTGATAAAAGACATAATCATTTCAGGTGCTTGACTCTTCTTCCTGAGAAAGTATATCCATGTGTACCTTGAGTACTCATCAACAATGACTAGGGTATATTTCTCATGATTTATTTACATTGGACTTATTGGTCTAAACAAGTCCATATAAAGAAGATGCAAACACTTCCTGATGGAGAAATTTTGTTTAGTTTTGAATGAAGTTCTATGGTGCTTTCCTTTTTCACATGTTGTGCAAGCATCATCCTTTGAATAAACTAGGGAAGGAAGACCAAGAACTTTGTTTTATTTGGCAAGTTTATTAATATTCTTGAAATTGAGGTGTGATAGCCTTTTATGCTATAGCCAGTTTACACTTTCTGAGGCTTTGGCAAAGAAGCACGCTCCATTGGGAGTCAGTGATGACATGCAAGGACATATACATAATTTCTTCTAGGTGCTATCAGGACAATTTCGTTGTTAGCATTAAATATTGTTCCTTGCTTATCATCAAACTATACAATATACTTAGCATCACAGAGTTGACTAATGGTAATTAGATTATACTTAAGACCATTTACAAAGGCTACTTTTGTAAAAACTATACCCCCACAGTTTATTAAACCATATCCCTCGTTAATACAAGATGAGTTATCACCAAACACTACCTTAGGATCTGGTTGCTCTACATATTTGTGCAAATAACTCTTGACACTAGTAATACTCCTTGAGCATCCATTGTCTAGGTATCAGATGGGCTCCCTGATGTGTCTCTACACAAATAATAAACTTGGGTTAGTTATTTTGTGAACCCGCTTTTTGGTGGGCTCCCTAGCCTTTGTAGCATGGATTTTCTCACCTTTTTTGAAGTGATCAAATTCATTATGGTCAGAGGTGGAGTGTATAGTGCTTCCACGTGTATTACACTTTACCCTAATTGAGGACTTATTAGACTGAGAGGATTCAGCTAGTATTCCTCCTCTATTCTGAATAACACGATTGTGTCCTAAGGTAAAGTGATCATAGCTTCCACAGATTCCACACTTAGTTTCTACAATCATCAGGTATGTGATCATTAAAACCACAATGTGTGCATGGTGGGAAAGGCTTTGCCTTTGCTCTCAGGATCTGCTTGGAAGAAGATGCATATTGATAAGGTTGAGCCTTGTAGTTCTCACTTCTTTTTAGTTAAGCAATATACATCTCATGATCTGAGGTCCTATGATCCTCCCTTTTGCATATCATGTAGTAGATAATCCTATAACAATCATCAGTTGAATGATTTGGTATTGTGTGACAATGTTACATTAGGTTGTGGTTTTAAATAGCTTTGGGCCTGAGTTGATTTTGATGAGCCGTACAGTACTTGAACTTTTGGGTTAGAGTGTGACTTATTTTAGATGAATCAAACTGATTTGGATGACTAGCCTTATGAATATTTGAATTTTTGGGAATTTCTTGGAGTCTTTGGTCAAAGTTGACCTTTTCATCTATTACATCTTGAATACAGTTTTGTTAATTCATTTTAATTTTGGACTCTTGGTCAGTGTCTTGTATTCAGTAGGGAACTGAAGTGTGGTTTGCTTAGATTCATTAACAGTGACAGTTCCTGAAACACTTTCGTTAGAAGAATCCTATGTTTCAAGCTTTGTGTGTTTCATGATACCTACGCCTGGTCTCTCTTTTGGAGAGTGGGGTTGAAAGATCAATGGTATTACCTTTAAGCTTGGTAAAGCTCCCTGAATAATTTCATGGGAGGTAGTAGAGTAAGGGATTCAGCTTCAGAATCTTTGGATGATTCAAGGATATGGAAGGTTTAAGAGACTCAATTAACAACTAGACCTTTTAGGGAACTAGAATTCTTCAGTAGATTAAAGTCTAGTAGTTTGCAGGTAGGATTGAGTCTCTAACCCAATCTTGGTTTTTGCGAACCATTTCTTGGTCATACCCCCATGGAAGTAGGAACAAAAAAGATTTTCATTTTCATTCTTTTTAGATGATGACTTAGTGAGTAATTCACCACCAAGAACTTTCTTCTTTTGGTGAGGAATTTGCTCACTGATGCATTGACTAACCTTTTTTAAGCTGGTTAGCCATTTTTCATTCATCTTTTTCTCCTCTTTGAGCTGTTCTTGAAGAAAGCATGTTTTAACTTATTACTTAAGTTTCAGTGTTTTGAATTGAAATAGATCACTCAACCACTCTAGCGCTGATCTACTTACGCGGTTGTACCACTAGACCGCATCAGCTTGCTTGTTTTAAGAATTAGCAATTCATCTCTCACTTATTTCAATTCAAAAACCATTTTATTATACCTTAGTAAGTAAGTTTAATCATTTCTCTTCAAAAACTTTAGATCATGTTGATATAATTTAGGTAATTTTGCCTATTCGGATATTCATCCTTAGAGTGAAGAGTGTTTTACTTCTCATGGTGATGTCGGACCCATTCACCTTTACGAGGCATGACTCTTTTATCAACAGTGAGCTCTATAATCAGCTACGAGCCATCAGTACCTTGACTTGGGACTTCTTCCTTATCATAAACTTCTTCCTCTATCCCAATCAAAGGTTTCAACGACTAAACCTTTGTTGTTTGGTTGGAAGGTCTTTGGGTTCTGAGAGCTTGAGGGACTTGCCTTAAGGAGTGCAAGACTTAGCTTTCATTTTGTGCTACTTAGCTCGTTTATCTTTTCTAAAAAATCAGTTCACTTGATTATTTGAGTTTGAAGAAGATTGAATAAGGTTTTGGAGGTAAAACTTTGGGTTTGAAAGGACTTTTAGACACCGATGACAGTTTATTTTTCATGGGGGATTAGTAAGATGTTCTCAGACGTTTTAGAAACACAGTCTCTTGCAAAATGACCTTTGTTGCCACATTTGTAACATTTAGTATTTTCATTTGCCTTTTGACCTGAGAAATTATTTCTTTTTTATAAAATGTTTTGAATTTTCCAAAAGGACTCTTTCATGATACTCAATATCTAAGTCTCTTAGATACTCATCACTAGTCCTTTCATCTACTTCATCATCAGAATTTGTCTTATATAAATCTTGAATGACATTGTTAGAGATACAGGCAGTTTTCAGTAGATATTGGAGTGATTGAGGGAGTGGTAATGAGGGCCTTTTTGGTGTCATAATACCTTCTTTGAATTAGGTTGTCTTCATAGACAAACCTTCCATAGATATCTGCAAGGTCAAGGGTCTGAGTATGATTGGCATTCCTCTGTCCTTGAGAGAAAGTTAGCCATTTCTCAAGAAGACTGTTTACGAAACCAACATTGATTTCGTGTTTAGAGAGGTTTAACGCATCATTACAAGCTTATTGAGCAGGGTCTTATTGCGGGTGTAGGTATGTGAGAGACTTTCAGTGGACTTTGCCATAAAGGTTTGATACTCAAGTTTAAGATCCATGATCCTATTTTCCTTGGTATCTGAGGGACCTTCAAAGCCGTGAACCAAGTCAGTCCATGTTTTTTTTCGTGATTGAAACACAGCTAATTGGTCGGATTCTATTATGTCACTAGGTAGACATGACTTAATGATGCTTTTAAAGGCGGCTGGTCTTGAACGGACCACCCACTCTCTTTCAGGGTCCTTTGGGACTAGGCTTTACATCACCTTTTAGTTGTTTTTATCCTGTAATAGGACATTCCTTAATACATTTAAGTAGTAGGATTCATTCATGCTAAAGTATGCAAAGCCATTTGCTTTTTTGACTTATTAAATTTTCTTGGCTCTAGTTTAGGTGGCTAATAGCGCGTAAAGTACCTCCCTTTTTGTCAACTAGCTGGGGTACATCATTTACTATAGCCATTTAAGGATCTAGGTTTTAAAAGCTTAAGTAAATTAGTGTTAAGTAAGCTTTACAAACCTGAGGCTCTGATACCACTTGTTGTTCCCACTTAGTTAGTGAACAATAACTACAAAGTTATTATTAACTAACTCATGGCATGCAAGTAAAGTAAACTAATTGTTGTTTTGAAAAAGATTTGTGTTCGTAAAATCTATATTGCAAGTAACAAAGTCACAAAAATTACTTTTCAAACCTTTTTATGAAGTAATTTTTCCCCATTGTATGGGAACTTACATCGGGGATTGAATGACAATGTTGTATGTGTGATTTCTTACTCATCTAATAATCTTTGCAGAAACCTTAAGTGTTATGGCAAATGTTATACTACTATGCTAACCAACTGAGCTTGCTTAGGGACTTAGTAGATTTGGAGGAGTAGATGTATGTTTGTAAAAGTTACAAATTTAAATGCACAAACTTAACATCTACTCCTTTACAAGAGTTCTATTTATACTACTTAGGTAGGGTCACACTCTGGGTGTTGGAGCACTTATGTTAGATCTAATTGGTTTGTATTGTGTACTGATTTTGTCCTATTACAATGTCCTATTCTTAGATATGGGAAAAAGGCTCATTTCCAAGTTCAGTTCCTGACCACTGAACTCTGTCTTATACCCTCTTCAGGATAAGTTGACTTTTGGAGATAAGAGCTTGGACTTATCTGCTTTTAAACTATCCCGCCTATTCTTCAGTCTCTTGTCTTCAGGGTCTTCTAGTTGTTGGAGATCGTATGGGGCTCAGTGAGTCTATTGCCATGACTCACTGAACCCATCACAATCTTATTTGGCTTAGGCTTTATTCATTGAGTACCACCTCACTGAATGCTAGAGTCTTTCTTGTAGACTCAGGTTGCGCATCTTGAAGGTAACTCACTGAGCGACTACTCACTCAGTGACCTTGAAATGTTAAAGGTTATTTACACTTAGGTTATATTGTATTCATATCCTAAGTGAAAGATCATTGGGCAATGAATTGGCCGAACATATAACACCCCTATTTTTGACATATAGCAGCGGAAGCTAATCTGGGGTATTATTTCATAGTACAACAGTCATAATCATAGAAAATGACTCGAAAGAGATGTTTTTAAAAGATAAGTTATCATTCATTCAATTTCATCAAGTTTTTACAAATAGAGGGTCCCCAAAATCTATATTGAAAAACATAAAGTTTGGAATTGTTAATAGTTTAGCCATGTTAAAGTCCGTGCCACTCCGTGCCATAAGATGTTCATAGTTACCTGTAGATATACATGCTAAAAGTCCAACACAAAGGTTGAGTGAAAATTCATTAAGGTGTATGTAATTAGTAGTTTGAATGCAGTTCAATAGTGGGTTACATTGTTAACCCCATTAGTTTGTAATAAATTGCTTGCATGTACTATTATCTTGGAAAATAGTATTATTGCCATAACGCTCATGACTTCGTAAGCTTAGGTTAATCATATTAACCAACACACTAATTTACCCATAAGGGGTCTTTGCTCCAAACACCGCTAAAGTTATTCTAATGTGTGCTATGGTTACGTATCAAGTATAGGTTACACCAACTGGGTGTCCAGTCCAAAATTTGTTCTATAAACAGCATTCTTTTTTTCATTTTTCTTTTTGTTTTTTTGTTTTACTTCTTTTTTTACGCTTAACCCGACGAGTATTAACGGTTCATGATAGCGGGGATCTTAATGGCAAAAGTAGGGGGACTTAGGCAATAATGTATTCAGAATTGCCATACAGAAAAAAATAATTGCATTCGTGGTTTATAGCTGTTTCCCCCTATGGGGTTTATGAAACATTTAAAACGATTGAATGTGAGGACTATGTATGAACTCACTTAAACAGTACAGGGTCCACCCACCAACCCCCCACCACCATAGTCCATATCGAATGATGCAAAAAGTACTTGGAATGTAAGTAACGGCTTCGTCACACAAACCTGGGTTTTTTGTCAAGTTCTTAGTTTGATTGTATATGTTTTATGTCATAATGAATTATCATTTGATTGGATATATTATGGAAATATCTGTATCACTGTTCGGGGCCATAATATTTCACGCGGTCATGTAGTAAAGTTTGAGGATAGCAGGATCACTTTATATTATAAAATCCAGAAACTCGTCAAAAACGATTATACCCAATGAAATAACCTCTTACATGAAAGCTCCCTAGTAATGTGATATATTATAGTTTTAAGTTTGTTCAAATAGCTAGAATAAATTTTATATTCATTTTATAATTAAATATTTAAAAAGATAATTTTTTATAAGTGTGCAAAATTGGCATAATATACCTTGGTTAGAAAACTTTTACGACTTTTTATGGGGATTCCTTTTTATAAATGTATATATAATTTAAAACTTTAAACTTTGAAACTTGGAAAAATGGTCCTATAGTTATAACTTTTTAGAAATATGACATTTTAGCCCTTTTTTTTATAAATCTTTAGAAAGATACGATATATACCCCTTTCGCATGAAACTTGTTGCAAAAAAGTCCAAATTGCATGCAGATTATTTAGGTTTCAAAATGATATTTGCAGGTTATAGCTTAAATTATAATAAGCAAAAAAATTAAGATGTTCTAACGTAACAAAAATGTTTAGACAAAGGATTGGATAGCTTGAAGAAAATCAAAGAGGGTCATTTTTAGGGTTTTTTATCAAATACTCATGGGCTTTGAGGATTAAAAGATTCAAATACAAGAGTTCATACATGATCTTAAAAGTATTATGAACTTTTTTTTATTGATTTTAAGCTTAATGGAACTAGATATTAGGCTTCTTGAGCTATTATGGGTCGAAATGGGGTTTTTCGGGTTCGTAATTCGCCTAAGTAACGACTTCAGGCTTCGTTTTTTCCTTGCTTCTTGGTTCTTATTATGAGATGAGGAATTCTATTGTTCTTTTTATTGTCTGCTATGGAGGATATTAGACTTCATTTGAGGGTATGAGATGAGATGTGTGGGATGAAATGAAAAGGGTGTTTGGTTCGTGTATTTATAGGGGAGAAAACACCCTTGGTGCCCAAGTTTGGGTTTTCTTAGTATCCTAGGCTAGTGAAGTGACTAAGGAGAGCTAGTAGGGTGAGTCTTATAAGCTAGAAACTAGCCATGAAGAGGTGGGGGGTTGTTTGGAGGCCACAACTACAAGAAGGAGAAAGGAGGTGACAAAGAGCCTTGGTAACCAAGTATTCTAGCAAGGAGGTGATGGAGGTGGTTTCTAGTCTGCTTGGTGATGTCATGGTGAGGTCATTGAGGTGCTAGGATGGGTGCTTGGGTTTAAAATGGGTAGAAATGGAGGGAAAATGGTGCCGGGTTGGTTTTTCTTTCGGGTTAGGGTTTAGGTTTTTAAAATGTGGATTAGGGTTAGGATTAAGGGTAGATTAAGGTTTAGTATTAGTGTTAGGATTGAGATTAGGGCTTAGGATTAAGGTTTAGGGCTTAGTTTTAGGTTTAGGGTTTAGTTTTTAGTTGAAAGTGAAATTAGGGTTTAGGGTTTTGTTTTATGATTTAGGGTTTTAAAATATGGATTAGGGTTAAGATTATGGATATATTAGGGTTTAGGAGTCATGAATTAAGTACTTGTACCTTGTGCTAAAATGGTGTAAAGTTTAAACATGGTTTAGGAGCTTAAATGGCCCAATTAGGTTTTTAGGCTTGATTAGCTTGTACATTGTGTGTTTAAGACTTGTACATTGATTTGGAGGGAAAATATAATTCAAATATTGTGCATTGTACACTTGTACACATGCTTGAAGGTTTGCACATTCATTTTTATATGTATACATTACATATAATTAGGGTTTTGATGTAAACGTTAACGTTTAATGCTTGTTTTTGAAATAACGTTTTGAAAAGTACGTTAAATGGATAATGTACTTAGTAAAATGATATTAAGATATATACTTGACATATTAGGATGTTTACATGATATAAACATAGATATAGATGGCATTGATAGAGGTTGCGTGAGCTCGTTTACTTTAGAGATGCAAGTTACGTTGCATAATGAGATAAAGCAAAAATTTTCCCTGTAAGAAGGTGATATATTTATAATAGATGGATATTACATTGCATCTAATTTAATAGATGGATATTTACATTGATGAAAATTGCGGGTTGTTATAGTCTCCCTTCCTTAAAAGAAATCTCGTCCCGAGATTTAGTTGGATGCCGGAGTGATGTTTGAAAACAGATGTGGATACTTGGCACGAATTTGATCTTCGCATTCCCATGTAAATTCTGGTCCTCTTTTAGAGTTCCATCTTACTTTGACTATAGGAATACGACTTTGTTTCAGTTGCTTGACTTCTCGATCCATAATCTCCACTGGTTCTTCCACAAAGTTGAGTTTGTCATCGAGTCAAAGCTCTTTCATTGGAATGACAAGGGATTCGTCAGATAAGCATTTCTTTAGATTAGAAACGTGGAAGGTATTGTGGACATTACTAAACTCTTCAGGAAGCTCAAGTTTATATGCCACTGGACCAATCCGTTCAAGGATTTTGAATGGTCCAATGTACCGGGGATTAAGCTTTCCTCGTTTTCCAAATCGGATGACACCTTTATGAGGTGATACTTTCAACATAACACGATCTCCAACTTGAAATTCTAAAGGCTTTCGCTTGACATTGCAGTGCTCCAAAACTCCATGAGGAAGTTCTGATAGACCATTGAGGGACAATTGGTAAAAGCATTATACAAAGGAAAGTTTCATAGAAATTTCATTATAGGCTTGTATGCAGGAACATTTGGTGGGTAGTTATTAGTTACCACAAACATTGTTTGGTCTGAAAAATCAAATTGTTCACAGCAAGATTGTCATTGAGGAGCATACTTGATTGTTTGTTGTTTTGCCATTGTGATATGAATATTGTTTGAAAAAGAAAAGATTTTAATGGCATAATATCACACATCAGATGGTCACAAGCTTATTTCAACCTTGATCGCTGACGTGAAATGTGTGATATGTTATCAAAATGAACAAAATGAAGATGATATCTTTGTGTTGAACACGATTGACCAAGAAAACAACCTTTTAAAAGTAATTGAAATGAAGTTTAAGATTAAGCTTTATTACCAAAATTAAAGAACACCCACACATTTGCTTTAAGAGAGAATTTAAGCAGAGTTTGTTTGCTTTATAAATTTGTGTGTGTGTTCTTGTTTGTTGAAGGGTATTTATAGAGGGTGTGTGAAAAGGTTTTGGTTATTTTAAAATTTTCATTTTTGGAAAAAGTTAAAATTGTTTTGGGAACGCATTTAATGTTATAACCCACTAGTTGCACGATTCCCTCTTTTACGGCTACTGATTAGCCATTCCGTTGTCTTTCACTTTTGTAGTCATGACGTATGGATAACGATCAAGAGACTTTTGATTAGAAATTTTGGGGAAGGAGATTTGATGGCCAGGGAGTGAGGATAAACGCAGTTAGGTGTAATTGAGTGAAATCAGAAGTGGGGGCCCATGACTATTGGATGACAGTTA
This sequence comes from Tanacetum coccineum, assembly GCA_026074375.1. NCBI lineage: Eukaryota > Viridiplantae > Streptophyta > Magnoliopsida > Asterales > Asteraceae > Tanacetum > Tanacetum coccineum. The sequence goes on along the minus strand of BQNB010029464.1, from coordinate 43,951 downwards.
GACAAGGAATATTTGTTCCTTATTTAATGTGTTCAGTCACCAACCTAGGACATTAAGTAACTAAAGACTTGGAGCATTTAGTTACTTCATTTAATGTGTCCCTCAGTGTCATGGGTTTCATATGGGTTTCAGGGAGATGGTTTCAGGGAGAAGAATGTACACCATACTAAACATGATTAATCAGGGAGACTGATTAATCAATATTCAACATGCCTAATTCTGCTTTCAGTCTGGTGAAAGTAGGTTCATCCAAGGGTTTAGTGAAGATATCAGCTAGCTGATACTCAGTGGGGATGAAGTGTAATTCAATATCTCCTTTAAGGATGTGATCCCTGATGAAATGATATCTAATATCAATATGCTTGGTTCTTGAGTGAAGTACTGGATTGTTGGATATTGCAATGGCACTGGTGTTGTCACAAAAGATGGGTACCATCTTATAATGGATGTCATAGTCACTGAGTTGACTTTTCATCCATAGGATACTTGCACAACACCCAACAGCAGCAACATATTCAGCTTCAGCTGAGGACATAGCCACTGACTGCTGTTTCTTGGCACTCCAACAAACCAATTTTCCACCAAGTATTTGACAGGCACCTGAAGTGCTTTTTCTGTCCATGTTACAGCCAGCATAGTCTGAGTCTGAATATCCTTTGAGATCAAAGCCTGAACATTTTAGATAATACAGACCAAGGGTTGGAGTACCTTTCAGGTACCTGAGGATTCTTTTCACAGCTGTTAGATGTGATTCCTTTGGATTGGACTGATATCTTGCACATAGGACTGTGGAGAATTGGATATCAGGCCTTGTTGCAGTCAAGTACATCAGTGACCCAATCATTCCTCTGTATGAGGTCTCATTAACTGATTTGCCAGCTAAATCAGGACCTAAGTTGTTTGGAGGAACCATGGGTGTTTTCACTGAGGAACTATTAGAAATTTCATATTTCTTAAGTAAGTTCCTAGTGTATTGTTCTTGACAAATTAAGATTCCTTTGTCATCCTGCTTGATTTGCAATCCAAGGAAGTAGGTGAGTTCACCTATCATACTCATTTCAAATTTCTTTGTCATCAGTTTCTCAAACTGTTTACAAAGTTTATAACTTGTTGAGCCAAATATGATGTCATCAACATATAGAGGAGAACTTTTCCTTTTGATTTATAGATAAACAATGTGTTATCTATTCTTCCCCTAGCAAACTTATTTTGAATACAGAAAGTAGAGAGAGTCTCATACCATGCCTTTAGTACTTGTTTTAGACCATAAAGGGCTTTGTCAAGTTTACTGACATAGTCAGGGAACTCACTACTTTCAAAGCTAGGAGGCTGTTTGACATAAATTTCTTCTTTTAGTTTACCATTTAGGAAGGCACTTTTGACATCCATTTGGTAAACTTTGAAGTTCATGTATGTGGCAAAGGCAAGGAATATCCCGAGGGCTTCCATCCTTGCCACTAGTGCAAATGTTTCATCATAGTCAATTCCTTCTTTTTGGGAAACCCTATATTCCCCCCTTGTGGGGGCCAACCAGTCTTGCTTCTTGTGCTTTGTTTGTCCGTGAAAGCTAGGAGGCTGCTTTGACATAAATTTCTCTCTTTAGTTTACCATTTAGGAAGGCACTGGACATCCATCTTGGAAACTTAAGTCATACATGTGTCAAATGCAAGGAATATCCTGATCGCTTCCATCCTTGCCACTGGTGCAAAGGTTTCATCATAGTCAATTCCTTCTTCCTGACTATATCCTTGTGCAACCAGTCTTGCTTTGTTCTTTGTGGTTGTGCCGTGTTTTATCTTGCTTGTTCCCAAAATACCCATTTGGAACATATTGGCTATTTTCCATAAGGAAGAGGAACAAGAGTCCATACTTTGTTTTCTATAGAACTGATTCAGTTCTTCTTGCATGCATCAATCCATCCTGGGTGCTTTAGTGCCTCAGATACCTTCTTAGGTTCAATCTCAAAGAGAAAATCAGCAAATAGACATTCACTAGCTGAGGCAGCTGAATGCTTGGCAACTATGGCTTCTTGTACCTTCACCAAAAGAGTTACTATGATTTTAAAAGTTTAATATGTTGGTCTCCTTTACCATCTATCTCTTAAACAGTGATGAGAACTTGTAGATGCTTGATTTGAGATGTGAGACTGAGTGACATCAGGGACTAGAATGGATCCTAAGACTTCAGTATTGTTCCCTGATGGTATATTAGTGGGTTGAGTGATCATTTGATCATTCTGAACATTTTTTTCATGTGTCCCTCAGTTTTGATCAGATTAGAGAGGACACTTCACAGTATCTTAGTGTGAGGTATTTCAGGCTCATTAAGAGCAATTACTTCAGGGACATGATTTTCTTGGGTAATTTTAGTGAGTGAACATCCATGAGGAATGATGTAGTATGAGACATCAAATCAAATATTATATTGTCTAGATGGGTCATCCTCTTGAAATTCATCAGGAGGATATCTAAAGGAATCATTAATTCCTATCTCATCTACTGTGGTATTGGTAAACCTGATGGCTTCCATACTTTCATCAAATGTTACATGATAAGTCTCCTCTATTTGTTGTCTTCTTGTGTTATAGACTTTGAAAGCCTTTGAGACAGAGGAATATCCTAAGAAATATCCATCATCATCTTTAGCATCAAACTTGCCAAGATGATCCTTATGGTTATGAATAAACATAGGACATCCAAACACATGAAAGTAATTGATATCAGGAACTCTCTCCCTGAATATTTCATAGGAAGTTTTATCATGCCTTTTGACAATGATTGATCTATTTTGAGTATACCAGGCTATTCTGACTGCATCAGTCTAGAAGTGCTTAGAAAGTATTGATCCATTCATCATAGTTCTAGCAGCCTCAATGAGAGTTCTGTTTTTCCTTTCAGCTACACCATTTTGTTCAGGTGTATAGGGAGAAGAGAAAATTTGAGAAATTCCTTTCTTATCACAGAAACTCTTAAGCTTATGATTTCTAAACTCAGTCTCATTATCAGTTTTGATTTGTTTGACTTTTACTTCATTTTGGTTTTCTACCATTCTGATAAAAGACATAATCATTTCAGTGCTTAACTTTCTCCTGAGAAAGTATAAAGCCGTATGGTGTACCTTGGAGTACTCATAAACAATGACTAGGCATATTTCTCATGTTTATGATATTGGACCTTACTGTCCAAAACAAGTCCATATGAAGAAGATGCAAACACTTCCTAATAGAGAAGTTTTGTTTAGTTTTTGAGTGAAGCTTTTTATGAGCTGTCCCTTTTCACATGCTGTGCAAGGTTTATCCTTTGAATAAACTAAGGAATGGAAGACCAAGAACTTTGTTTTGGTTGGCAAGTTTATTAATGTTTTTTAAATTGAGATGTGATAGACTTTTATGCCATAGCCAGTTTACACTTTCTGAGGCTTTGGCAAAGAAGCAGGCTCCATTTGGAGTTAGTGATGACATGTCAATGACATATACATCATTTCTTTTAGGTGCTATCAGGACAATTTCTTTGTTAGCATTAAATATTATTCCTTGCTTGTCATCAAATTGTACAATATACTTAGCATTATAGAGTTGACTAATACTAATTAGATTGTACTTAAGACTATTTACAAAGGCTACTTTCGTGAAAACTATACCTCCACAACTTATTGAACCATATCCCTCAGTAATACAAGATGAGTTATCACCAAACACTACCTTAGGACCTGGTTGCTCTACATATTTGTGTAGATAACTCTTGACACCAGTCTACTCCTTGAGCAACCATTGTCGCAGTACCGAGATGGGCTTTCCCTGATAAGTCCCTCTGCACAAATAATAAACTTGGGTTAGTTTCTTTTGTGAACCCACTTTTTGGTGGGCTCCCTGGCCTTTGCAGCCTAAATTTTCTCACCTCTTTTGAAGTGATCAAACTCATTATGGTCAGAGGTGGAGTGTACAGTGCTTCCACATGTATTACACTTTACCCCAATTGAGGACTCATTAGACTGAGAGGATTCAGCTAGTACTCCTCCTCTAATCTGAATAACACGATTGTGTCCTGAGGTAGAGTGATCATAGCTTCTACAGATTTCACACTCAGGGTAGTTTCTACAATCATCAGGTATGTGATCATTGAAACCACAGTGTGTGCATGGTGGGAAAGGCTTTGCCTTTGCTTTCAGGATCTGCTTGGAAGAAGATGCATATTGATAAGGCTGAGCCTTGTAGCTCTCACTTCTTTTTAGTGAAGCAATATACATCTCATGATCTGAGGTCCTGTGATCCTCCCTTTTGCATATCATGCAGTAGAGAATCCTATAGCAATCATCAGTTGAGTGATTGGTATAGTAATAGAGTTTACACTTTAGTTGTGGTTTTTGAATAGGCTTGGGCCTGAGTGACTTTGATGAGCCAGTATTCTGAACTTTGGGTTTAGAATCTTGACTCATTCTTGATGAATCAACTAATTTGGATGACTTAGTCTTTTGAATCCTTGAGGTTGATTCTTGAGTCTTTTGGTTAGAATTGACCTTTTCATCAATTAACATCTAAACAAGTTTAGTTAATTCATTTAATTTTGATTCTTGTTCAGTGTCTTTGACTTTAGTAGGAACTGAAGATGTGGTTTGCTTAGTTTTACTACCAGTGACAGTTTCTAAAACACACTTGTTAGAAGAATCTTGTGTTTCAAACTTTGTATGTTTCATGATACCTAAGCCTAGTCTCTCTCTTGGAGAGTGAGGTTGAAAGGTCAATGGTGTTACCTTTGAGCTTGGTAAAGCTCCCTGAAGATTTATTAGGGGATGTAGTAGAGTAAGGGATTCAGCTTCAGAATCTTTGGATGATTCAGGGATATTTAAAGTTTCAGTGGGTTCAAGAGACTTATTGATAGCTTGACTTTTAGGGGCTAGAATTCTTCCAGTATTAAAGTTTGGAAGCTTGCTGTCAGGGTTGAGTCTCTCAACCCAGTGTTTGGTTTTTGGAACCATTTCTTGGTCATACCCAATGAAAGCAGGAACGAAAAGTTTTTCATTTTCATTCATTTTAGATGATGACTCAGTGAATAATTAACCACCAAGAACTTTCTTCTTTTAGTGAGGAATTTGCTCAATGATACATTGACTAACCTTTTTTGAGCTAGTTAGCCATTTTTCATTGATCTTTTTATCCTCTTTGAGTTGTTCTTGAAGAGCATGATTCAAATTTTTAAGTTTAGTGTTTTGAATTTAAAAAGTGACAGCATCAAGCTTGGCTTGTTTTAAAATTAGCAATTCATCTCTACACTTATTTAATTCAAAAACCATTTTGTTATACTTAGAAAGTAAGTTTAATCGTTGCTCTTCAACGAACTTAAGATCAATGTTGATATTCTTTAGGTAATTTTGCCAATCGGCATCTTCATCCATAGAGAGAAGAGTGTTTACCTTTCTTATGGTGATGTCGACCCATTCACCATTACGAGCATGACTCTTTCCAACAGTGAGCTCATCATCAGCTAGAGCCATCAGTACCTTGACCTGAGTGACTTCTTCCTCATCAGAAACTTCTTCCTCATCCCAATCAAAGGTTTCAGCGACTAAACCTTTGTTCTTTGGTTGGAAGGTCTTTGGGTTCTGAGAGCTTGAGGGACTTGCCTCAAGGAGTGCAAGCTTAGCTTTCATCTTCTTGTACTCAGCCTTGTAATCTTTCTGAAACTTCTGATCAGCTTGATTATTTGAGTTAGAAGAAGACTGAATAAGTTTTGGAGTAAACTTTGGTTGAAAGCCTTTAGACACTGATGAGTAATTATTCACTGGTGATTTGTAAGAAGGTTCAGACGTTTTAGAAAAATAGTCTCTTGCAAAATGACCTTTGTTGCCACATTTGTAACATTCAGTATTTTCATTTGCCTTTTGACCTGAGAAATTGTTTCTTCTTTTTATAAAACGTTTTGAATTTGCCAAAAGGGCTCTTTCATGATACTCAATATCTAAGTCTCTTAGATACTCCTCACTAGTCCTTTCATCTACTTCATCATCAGAATTTTCTTGGAAATCCTGAATGACATTGTTAGAGAAGAAGGCAGTAGAAATTAGAGTGCTTGAGGGAGTGGTAATGAGGGCCTTTTTGGTGTCAGAATACCTTCTTTGGATTAGGTTGTCTTCATAGACAAACCTTTCATAGATATCTGCAAGGTCAAGGGTCTGAGTATGATTGGCATTCCTCAGTCCCTGAGAGAAAGTTAGCCATTTCTCAGGGAGACTGTTCACGAAACCAACATTGATTTCGTGTTTAGAGAGGTTAACGCCATCATTGGCAAGCTCATTGAGCAGGGTCTTATAGCGGGTGTAGGTCTGTGAGAGACTTTCAGTGGACTTTGCCCTGAAAGTTTGATACTCAAGTTTTAGATCCATGATCCTATTTTCCTTGGTATCTGAGGGACCTTCAAAGCTGTGAACCAAGTCAGTCCATGTTTCTTTCGCTGAAACACAACTAATGACAGATTCCATTATGTCATCTGGTAGACATGACATAATGATGCTTTTAAGGCGCTGGTCTTGAACGACCACCCTCCTCTCATCAGGAGTCCATTGGGACTCAGGCTTAGCATCACCTTCAGCTGTTTTTTGCTAAAATGGACCATCCTTAATACATTTTAAGTAATAGGGTTCCATTCCTGCTAAGTAGTAAAGCATTCGCTTTTTCCACTTATTAATTTTTCCCGGCTCTAGTTTAGGAGCAATAGCATCGTAGCTACCTCCTTTTTTGTCAACTAGCTGGGGTATATCATTTACTATAGCCATTTAAGGATCTAGGTTTTAAAAACTTAAGTAAATTTGTGTTAAGTAAGTTTTACAAACCTGAGGCTCTGATACCACTTGTTGTTCCCACTTAGTTAGTGAACAATAACTACAAAGTTATCATTAACTAACTCATTGCTAGCAAGTAAAGAAAACAGTTTGTTGTTTGAAAAGATTTTTGTACGTAAATATAGCTAGTAAGTAAAAGACACAAAAATAACTTTTCACCGTTTAACACTTTTTATTAAGAATTATACCCCATTGTATGCAGAACTACAATGAGGATTGAATGAAAATGTGTGTGTGTGTGTGATCTTCTTACTAATAACTTTGCATAAACCTAAAGTGTTATGCAAAGTTAACTACCATGCTAACCAACTAAGCTTTCTTAGGGACTTAGTAGATTTGGAGGAGTAGATGTGTGTTTGTGAAAGTTACGACTTTGAATGCACAAACTTAACATTTACTCCATTACAAGAGTTCTATTTATACTACCGAGGTAGGGTCACACCTATATGGGTGTTGAGCACTTATCACAGATTTCATAGGTTAGTACATTTGTACTGCCTTGTCCCTATTACAATATCTATTCTAAGTATAGGACAAATGCTATTTTCAAGTTCAGTTCCTGACACTGAACTTGTCTTATACCCTCTTCATGATAAGTTGACTTCTGGAGATAAGAGCTTGGACTTATCTGCTTTCAAACTATCCCACCTATTCTTCAGTCTCTTGTCTTCAGGGTCTTCTAGTTGTTGAAGATTATATGGGGCTCAGTGAGTCTATTGCCACAACTCACTGAACCCATCACCTTCTTCTTTAGCTCATGCTTTATTCACTAAGAACCGCCTTACTGAATACTAGAGTCTTTCTTGTAGACTCAGGCTAAGCATATTGAAGGCAACTCCCTGAGTGACTGTTCATAGTGACCTTGAATTGTTAAAGGATATTTACATTTATGTTATTTTGTATTCAAATCCTAAGTGAAAGATCAGCGGGCAATGAAATTGGCCCAACAAAATGACATCAAAGTTAATCAGTAACAGCAAAAAATTCTTTATGTTGTCGTTTCAGATATGAACATTTAGACAAAATCTCAAAGTTAAACACTTATTTATCTTTATAACTATCGAGCGTTTAATACGATGCCGTTTCGCACCGGGCCTAAAACGGCAGCCCCAAAGGCAGCCTAAGATTGGAAATTAAAAAGCCCCGTATGCTTTCATTTAATAAGCAAGAAATGGAAATAAAAAGACAATTAAAGGTAAAATAGGACAAAAAGACAAATAATAAAACTCGGCCGGATCTTGAGAATTGGGTTCCCTGGGTCACTTCAAATCTGGCGGGTTTCAAAAATATAAAACCAGGTTTAATTTGACCCGTACCGGAATCGTTTCAACCGGTTCAACCGGCCGAGTCGAACCGGGTTTCAAAACATTGCAAAAAACAATTTACCTATACATCTTCACAACAAATTAGCCCTCGCCACAACGCGCAAGCTTTTTTCCACCTCGTTGTGATACAATCATTATATTATCAACGTTAAACAATTCAAAAAGCTTAGAACATGTCTTTGATGTCATTTAAACAATTCAAAAAGCTTATATTGTCATACAATCATTATTACTTTTAAACATATTAAGCATTTCACTAAAGTCTTAAAGATACCAGCTAATAATTTAAAAAGACATCTAATTTGACATTTTTTTTCTATGTAGCCATCTTTTTTTTTAATGTGTCACTAAACATTCGAATTTCGTACATTGTGTGTACCGGTAACTTGTTTGACCTGCTGGAGCAGGTTAAGCTACGATCGTTTATTTTATTATTGCAATGTTAGTCCTTTATACTAACGACCGTTTATAATTAACTGAAAATTTAATTTTTTTTAAAAGTCTCTTTTATCTTATTATTATAAAAATTTATACACATTTTTATACACACATTTATATACACATTTTTATACTTGGTTTTACACACGTTTTTATACACACATTTCATGCACGTTTTTATTCACACAGTTTTATACACGTTTTTATACATATTTTTATACATGTTTTAATACACACATTTTTATACGCATATTTTTATACACGTTTTTACACACTTTTTTATACACACATTTTTATACACGTTTTTATAAACACATTTTTATACATACGTTTTTATACACGAGTTTTTATACACGTTTTTATACACGGGTTTTTATACACGTTTTTATATACATGTTTTTATACACACGTTTTATCACAGTTTTATGCACGTTTTATACACGTTTTTATACACACATTTTTATACACGTTTTTATACACACATCTATATGCACGTTTTGATACACGTTTTTATGCAAAAAAATTTACACGTTTTATACATATATTTTTATACACGCTTTTACACACACATTTCTACACATGTTTTTATACACACATTTTTACACTCACATTTTATACACATTTTACACGTTTTTATAGAAACGTGTGTACAAAAACGTGTATAAAAATGTGTGTGTAAAAACGTGCATAAAAATATGTATAAAAACGTGATTAAAAATGTGTATAAAAACGTGTATAAAAATGTGTATTAAAACATGTATAAAAACGTGTATAAAAATATGTGAATAAAATGTGTATAAAAACGTGCATAAAAATGGGTATAAAAGATGTGCGTATAAAAATGTGTGTATTAAAATAAGTATAAAAATGTGAATAAAACGTGCATAAAAATGTGTATATAAAAACGTGTGTAAAAACGCGTATAAAACGTGTGTATAAAAACGTGTATAAAAACCCGTGTATAAAGACATGTGTATTAAAACGTGCATAAATGGTCCAAAAAGCCGGACCGAGGACGGGACCAAAATGGTCCGGTCCGGTTCGGGTCGGTCCGGTCCGGTCCTACAAGGCATAATCGTTGGGTTTTTTTGTAAGACCGGACCGGACCGAAGACTGAATGTAATAAAAAGCATGGACCGAGGACCGAACCGAAGTACGTTCGATCCGGTCCGGTTCGATATTCTGGTCCGGTCCGGTCGACAGTCCGTTTTGCTCACCCCTAGTTCTATGAGGTGAATGTGTTATAGATTCATAGTACCATAACTGATGTCAAGAATGCTATGGTATATTATCTTTACCTGATAAGTTTTGGGATTGCTCACATGAGCTTGCCTTTTTGGGTAAAGAGTTTTCACCCGATAAATATGCTACTTTAAAAACCAGTTAAGTATATAGGATGTGAGTGAATATCACATTTCAGCCCATTACATAGACGGTAAAACATATATAACAAGACAAAACTACTCATATAAAAGAAAAGGACCACATAAACATTAGCTTTCATTTTACTCATAAAGACATCAAACATAAACTATCTTCTACTACGCCCATGAATATTAATGTCCATCATTTCACATAATGTCGATTCTTGTTTCGTTAAACCTTCAATATCATAAGTATCATAAATGTCATAATCTTCGTCCTCATATAAGCTTGCATCATTTGCACATCTACTAGCCATGAATTGAGCAGTCTCATCGTAAGCTACTTTAACATCACTGTCACTGTCCGAATTAACAAAACAAAATCAACCTTATCTATCAGCTTCCATCCTCATCCACAAGCATAAGTTTTTCATCCAACATTTGTCTTTCTAGTTTACTAATCTTTTCTACTATAGGGGGTAGTAGATTCCACTGGTGAAGACCCGTGGCCGTGGCCCGAAGAAACCACGCCATCATCGGCCCCCTTCTTAGCCAACTTTGAATTCCCCCCATTCGTATCCAGGTCATCATCATTTTCCATCATATTAAGCACATCAAATGGGTTCGAATTACTTACATCTTGTCTAGTGGATCCAACTTGCTTCTTTTTACCACTTGTCTTATTGGTAGGTTGGACCGGTCGGTAAACAAAATTAGGCTTAGGCTTCAAACCAACCGGAGGTCCACGAGCAGCTTGTCTTGGCATCTTTAAATTCTTCAATATGTCCGAGACACTATTCTTAGGACATTCATCCAGGGCGTGACCAAAGACCTTGTAAGTCGAACATCTTAGAGGCTTCCATTCGTACTTACACAAATAGTGCTCCTAGTACACCCCTAGCCCTCGAACTTGGGAATATCCACAACTAGAGTGTCTTTCAACTCTACATCCTATAATTCAATCATTGCTCTTCCATAACTCGATCTACCCCATGACTCCAAGCACATATCAGTCGTATAAGAATCGAGCATCTATGGGTTGCCTAGCTTGGTTGCAATAACACTCAAAGCATCTTCCGTGAACGCGGTAATCGGAATGTCATGAAACTTAACCCAAACAGAAACATTACACACGTTCTCCTTCATAATGTTCGCATCCGGTGAGCACTTTTCAGGATAAGTGACACTTTACGAATTATCCACGGCCATTTTAAAGCATTGCGTTCATCCCGTCATTAGAGCTAAACTTGAAGAAAAATATATCATTAGTAGTCATTATCTTTTTGATAAAGCCATATTTACTCCAAGTATTTTTCACATAGTTCTCAACAACCGAATATGCTACATGTTTACCCAGAAAAAAACCATAGGCGGAATTACTGAGTCATTCATGCACAACTCGAACCGACTCAATTGAAATAGCCACGTCTGCCCCGTTACCGGCCGGTGCTAACAACGTACGAAAACTAACACTTTTCCTACTTGCATCACCTTTAAACAACTTAACATACAAACACCTGAATTATTATTACCAATCGGTGCGTTTCCATATTTTGCCAAACCTTCATTAACTTTCTTCATATTATCACCCAACGTGTTCGAAACATTCTGTAAACCAAGCTCTGAATTTGTCACGTTAGAAGAACTAGCCATAGCTTCATTGCCCTTGTTCTCCTTATTATCATTACCCTTGTTTACAGCTTTAGAAACAACATTCGTCCCCGTTTCTTGTTTAACTCTCCTCCCTCCCGAACTCAAAAAACCACCTTTCCATACGTCATACAACCACATCAACCAAGCACAGTAAACTCAATACACCACTTACGAATCACAATCGAATAGCCAAAATATCAGTACTAATCACGACACCAAATAGAAAAAACCAGAACAATTAATTGGTTGGAAACAATAAATGGTTGTTATGTATGACAAATCAACCACGAATACAATAATCAAAAGGCAAGACACTAGACAATTTAATGCTATAATCAAATTGAATCTGTACACAAAACCATAAAACCAAGCAACATATCCCCAAAAGTCAAAACATGTGGCTAACATAATTAAATATTAACAATACGCGTGTAATGAATTCGAAAATATGCAAGGAATTTGAAAGGTAAAGGTTTAAAGATCGATCGAACAGGTAGTTGGAAGAATCGTCAAAGTCGCCAAGTTGGGAGAGAAAAAACTAGGGTTTTTTATGAGCTTGCTTATAATTAAGCAGGTGTGATTTAGATTTCTAGTCGACTAGTCGTACTTATGAGTATATGACATGTCGAACTATTTCTTTATCATTATTGAAGTTATGTGACGATTTTGATGGAGGTTCAAAGTTGCAGCATGTTATTATACTTTCATGGAGTCTATGTTAGATTGCTGTTACTAACATTACCATTTGGGCCAAGGGGTTATCTAGTTCGTTGATTTTCGGTAGTTAATTTTTCCTGTTTTAGTTGTTCGACTTAGAAACCTAAAATTATCAAACACTTGCGTGGTTCTCATGCATCTTATTGGAACTCATATATATATAGCTGTTTTGTAGTTTGTGTTTCTCCCTATTTTCTTCATAGGCATTGTTTCAATGGCAGTTTCATGCATACACAATGTATATTACTGCTGTAATGCAAGTGATGATACACGTTTTTTTTTTTTTTGTTCTTTTTGAAATGCAAAGCCTATCATAAATCTAACAAGAATGGACCACCATTCATACGGGTCAGAAGGTAACATTCATTTTGACGGCATATTTTCTTTCACATATCAATTACACAGACCCTATGATGCCATAACCACATGCACACTGACTCACTTCTTATCATTATATCCTGAAATTTAATGAAATGATCTGGCAAAGAAACTAGAATCAATCATTTAGTTAGTCAAATTTGAAACGTTTTACACGCTTCTATATAGAGTAAATTGCATAAATCGTCCTTAAAGTTTGGCTAAATTGCATGTTTCATCCAAAACGTTACGAAAGTGCAAGGATCGTCCCTGTAAGGAAACCTTTGGTGCAAGTATCGTCCCCGTAGGGACGATACTTGCAACAAAGATTTCCTCAAAGGTTTCCCCACAGGGACGATACTTGCACCTAAGGTTCCCCACAGGGATGATCCTTGCACTTTCGTAACGTTTAGGACGAAACATGCAATTTGACCAAACTTTAGGGACGATTTATGCAATTTATTCTTGTATATATATATATAGGGGTGAGCATCGGGACGAAACCGACCCGTCCCGACCCGATCCCGACTCATCCCGAAACCGACATCATGGAAAACCCAAACCGAATCCCGACCCGATTTAATCCCGAGTCCCGAACCGAACCGAGTCCCGACAACGTGGAAAACCCATCCCGAGTCCCGACCCGAGTAAGGTCGGTTTGTGTCGGTCGGTGTCGGTTTCGGTCGGTTTGTGTCGGTTTTCGGTCGTCGGTCGGTTTTGCTCACCCCTATATATATATATATATATATATATATTAGTGTTGTCTGTTCAAGGTGATGGATAAACAGTAACATCCTCTACCAATCATCATTTTTTTTATTTTAAAGCTTCTCTTGCACCAAAAAGATTGTTATGGATGTATTTTTATTACTTATTATCTTGTTAGCCTGTCTATTCTGTTTTATCCTCCGTGGTCATCTGGCATGGATAAGAAATAGAGTTAAGAATGGACTAGGTGTGACAGTTCCTGAAGCTGCAGGCTCATGGCCGATAATTGGCCACTTGCATCTTTTTTCTGGTTCCCAAATTCCTCACAGGCTATTGGGCTCTATGGCTGAAAAGTTAGGACCGATTTTCACTATCAAACTTGGTGTCTATCGTATTCTAATTGTGACCAATTCAGAGATGGCTAAGGAGTGCTTAACTACCAATGATAGAGTCTTTGCTAGCCGACCGAAGGCCACTGCAGTCGAGCTGATGGGCTACAACTATGCTATGTTTGCATTTGCACCGCATGGATCATACTGGCGTGAGATGCGCAAGATAAGTGTTCTTGAACTTGCGTCTCACCATCAAACACTAGCAAGTATTCGAGTCTCTGAAGTGAAATTATGCATAGTAGACATGTATAGATCTTGGTTGAAAAATAAAGGGTCGTCTGAAATGGTAATGGTTGACATGAAAGAATGGTTGGAAAACTTTATCCTGGATATGGTTTTGAGGATGTTATTCGGGAGTCCAATTTCTTCTGAAATACAAAATGCTGATCAATTTAAAAATGCCATCAAGCAGTTTTTGGAACTTTTAGGTGCATTTGTGCCATCAGATATTGTTCCATGCTTGAAATGGTTAGATTTGGGAGGGTATGAGAAGAAAATGAAGAAGACATCCAGAGAAATAGATGTTATAGTTGATGAATGGTTACAAGTGCACAAAAAGAAGATGAAATTCACTCCGCAGGTTGATAGGAGCAAAGACCAAGTTTTCATGGCGACATTGTTATCTCGTGTTAAGGAAGAACTAAAACATGATCTCCATAGCTTTAGCGTTGATGCTATTGTTAAATCTACATGCCTGGTATGATTTTTGTGATTTTGTCATTAATTAGTCGTGGTACTTGCCAATCGTTTATAAATAGTTGTAAGCTCAATACTATTATTCTTTTTTCTTAGGCAATTTTTGCAGCAGCTAGCCACACGACAACTGTGACTCTTACATGGGCTATAGCTTTACTAGTCAACAATCCTCTCGTGTTAAAAAAAGCACAACAAGAGCTTGAACACCATGTTGGAAGAGATAGAGAAGTTGAAGATTCAGACTTAAAGAACTTGGTCTATATTCAAGCCATAATTAAAGAAACTTTGAGACTTTATCCGATTGCACCACTTTCTGCTCCTCATGAGTCCACCGAAGACTGCATGGTAGGCGGCTACACTGTCCCTAAAGGAACTCTTCTTTTGGTAAATATTTGGAACATTCACCATGATTCGCAAATATGGACTGATCCATTCAAATTTGAACCCGAAAGATTCTTAACAAGCAAAAAAGAACTCGATGTCAAAGGTCAACATTTCGAGTTTTTTCCGTTTGGAAGTGGTAGAAGAATGTGCGTGGGAATATCCTTTGCTCTTGAAGCTTTACAGTACATACTAGCGAGCATAATACATGCATTTGAGTTGCAAAATCCATCAAATGAGCCGATTGACATGACTGAAAGCCCTGGATTCACAACTCCTAAAGCCACTCCGCTTGAGCTCCTTGTTGCACCAAGACTGTCGCCACATTTGTATGGAGAGTCCACCTGAGCCTCTACCTCCCTTGCACCTCCCTCGCCACATTTTTTCTTGAACCTGAGACGCTATATAAATAATTATCTGTCACAAGTGTCTAGATTCGGAAAAATATGTCTTACAGATGCGTCTATTCCAAATCTCTATAAATGGATATGTATGATGACTATTTGTGCTTGATATCAAATATAGAAAGTGTTTGCCACTGGGATTTTAATTACGAAAAGCCCATCTTATTCTAAAGCGTCCACAAAATAAATAAATATTGGCCGGTCACTTCAAACCAGAGGCGGACAGGGTTCCCGGGAACCCGTGAACTTTTTCCCCCTAGCGTAATTTTTTTGTCAAAAACCTCTTTTTTTTTTTCTTGGATGAATCTGGCCCCAAATTTTTTGTCACACGCGTCGTTTAGTTAGTCTAAAAATATTAGTGAACGTGGTCAGTTAACCTGGATGACCCCCTGGTTCAAACTTATAGTGTCTCCGAAAATATGAGTTGGTTGCTTGCAGAATTGACCAAGATTTTCTCTTTCTTGATTGTTAATGGTGTTTTCCTAGGTTATTTTTATTAAAAAGATTCAACTTTTTCTATGCAATTCTACTTCCATTTTTGTAAAAGCAAAAGAGGAAGCAAAATTCAAAAACAAATTGTGTTTGCGGGAAATATTGTTGTTTGGACAGAGTTAGAGTGCCCGATGCACTTGCGTGTCACTTTATAAATCAAGAATTGTTAAGTTTTATTAGTTGGCCACATTTGTCAAAGTAGCAAATGCAATCGCTTTCATTTAGTATATCATATCTACAATCGTAAGTTTAAAGTGTGAAGGATATGAAAGCTAATCAATAAGAGTAATCGGTTCTTTTTGTTATCGTTTCAAACATGAGCGTTTAAATAAAATCTCAAAGTTAAACGCTTTTGGTCATATAGTATCCGTTGGAATTTAACATACTAGACAAGTAATATTACACGAGTTACACAGCGGATATAGATCTCATATAGCGCATATAATTAACATAAACATAAATAGGATTTGCGTAACTTTGAGCTAAATTGCAAACGAACAACGAAAGCTTATGATGTGTTCTTTTGAAGTACACGAAACCTAAACAAGTTAATCTCTATAAGTTGCTCACACTACACGTCACCATAGGCGGAGGATAATAGGGGCTAGAAAGGGTGCGCCCCCCCCTAATCTTTTGCTCACGATTAGCGATTTATATGGATACAGTGATATACAAAAGTATTTTACATTGTGCATCCTAAAAACTTGGTATCAATACATGGTTAATGAGAAAAAGTCAAAGTTCTATAAAAAAATAAAAAAAAACCCTGCATAATTGCAGTTTTTTTCACTTAGTCTCTTCCAGGGACGGAGCTACACTTAAGGTTGGGTTGGCCAAGGCCCACCCCAAACTTTTTAAAGCTGCTACATATTACATACTATCAATTTAAATTTGATCATTTAAAATATAATTTGGCCCACTTAACATCTCAGAAACTCAAAAGTTTTGAAGTTGCATACGAATACAGTCTAATGCATAACACATTTATTAAAATCTTTCATTCATTAAAGAATAAATTAGTTTTTATTTCACAATATATGAAGGCATTCAATTTTGTTAGATACTACGAATCAATTTGGCATACATTTCGTTACATCTTTAGTCCAATTTTACTGTCAGAAGTAACCACAATTGCAAGCGTTGGGAATAGAAAAACTTAAGTAACCTAATTTCTAGCAACGACATTTTATTGTTAATTGCGATGTTTATATTTGGCCCACCCGTATATCACATCCTGGCTTCGTCACTGGTCTCTTCGTATATGATTTGCTACTTTTTTCTCTAGTAGAAAATAATTTGACTACACATGAATGCATAAAGCTTTGTAGAGTTTATGAAAATAGTTGCCAATTGTCTAATGAGTATTGGTAGTTAATTAGTCTCGTTTCTCGTTATAGTTTGTTATATAAGAATGTTACATGTTATTCTCGAAAATTTTGGCCCCCCCAATCAAGATGGTCAAGCTCCGCCACTGCACGTCACTGAGATACGTTAATATGCTAGTGCTTGTTTCACGAATAAAAACACGAAAACAACTTGGGTTTTGGTGTTCTATGTTTAAACTCGGCCGAACTTCCACAAGGGAGTAAATCAACTGATTTGCAACACAATTAAGAAAAGTGTTTTTGTACGTATCGTTTTACATGCATGCTATTGCATGCATGTGTATGACTATCATGCATAGTCATGTATATGCGAATTGATATTACCCATTCGGCAGAAATCATGCATAAATGTTTAGGGATATATAAATGCGTCGACAGACTTCAGGTTATGTAAATCTCTCACATCCGAATGAATGAGGCAAGGGGAATATATATAGCCCCACGACTTGTTCTCCAAGTCATGCTCAAACATCTCCTCTTATTTGTTAGAAACGACACTCGGACCTTCCTTCTTTTCTTGTTGCGACCGGCCTACAACCAAGCACCCTACGGGTTTGGTTTTCGTACTAACAAGTCTCTCACTTGTTAATATCCATCTATTAATTAGTTATAACGTCTAGCGTTATAATTAACGACCGTTTTAAACATTTCGTGAAACATATTAATATAATTAGTATACAATTAATATATGAGTTAAGTACATAGATCGCCCTTTTGGTTGTCCCGAAATTGCATGTTTCGTCCTAAAAGTCCTAAAATTACACTGATTGTCCATGTAGTTGTCCATTTTGAGTTGACCGGTCATTTGACCGTAACTCCATTCGTTTTTTCGTTAACCTTTTGTTTCGTCAGGGGTATTTTCGGCAGATCACATCAAATAATACCCTAAGGACCAACGTTGCAACACCACGAATCTATTTCCTCCTCAAACTCCCGCCATTTACTACACAACTACCCATTGCCCTTATAAATCTCACCTACCATTTACAGTTTGTTTTACTCACTTTGTACATCTTATGAACCCTAATTTTAATCAAAGTAGCAGTTGATCAACAAGATGGGTAAATGTAAAGGTAAGTTTTTCTTATTCTTAATGCTTATCATACATGCTTATGATTATAGTACATGCTTATCTTGAATGCCTGGCCTCCATTAGTCTGATCACATTGCTTCGACTCTGCATCCCACTTAGCATTTTACCTTTTGCATATTGACAATTGAAGAAAAGATGATCATGGCTATCAAGGAAAGACTTGCATAAACTGCACTTCAAGTCCCCATTTTAAATCCATATCATCCTGTCTTGGGAATACATTGAGAGAACCAGACAATATGTTTCCAGTTGACCTTAGGCCATTCATCCCTCAATGTTAGCCATTCACTTTTAGTAGAAAACTTACAGGTTTGGTTATTTTTACTCATTCACTTCCCACCAAAAATAGCCTTGTTTGGAATAAAGCTAGACAAAGGCCTCAAACTGCACTATTATCATACTAGACTGAAATAGATTTCCCATCTCCAACCTGAAATATTACATGATTTATAACTTTATCTCTCAAGTCTAGCATATTTTTCTATCCATAGCTATCTGATCCAGTATAATCAATATCCCAAATACTCCTACCTTTTAATTTGACTAAATTGACCCACTTTACCCATAAAGAGTCTTTTTTTCTTAATTATCTTCCACAATTGAGTGATTAAAAGGACTTCATTCTACCTTTTAAGAGGTTTAATGCCCAAACCACCCTGATCTTTGGGTCTACACACTAGATTCCAAGCAACTCTAGCTTTGACTTTTGCAGAGTTTTCATCATTCCATAAGAATCTCTTAAACAGTTAATTTCAACACTGTCAAGAAATGGTTTCTCAACATTTATTTCAACTAACACCCTTACAAAGCCCAATATGTCTGATCACCTTGCAAATCCCAATCT
Organism: Tanacetum coccineum; assembly: GCA_026074375.1. Taxonomy (NCBI): domain Eukaryota; kingdom Viridiplantae; phylum Streptophyta; class Magnoliopsida; order Asterales; family Asteraceae; genus Tanacetum; species Tanacetum coccineum. The sequence continues at coordinate 24,868 of BQNB010029464.1, read as the reverse complement.
AGAAATGACACTTAGCACCTTAACATTCCAAGCTTCAAGGGGAACATTAAGTAACCTAATCCAGACATAGATCTTACAAGGAGACTCTTTAACAAAATCAGTTTCAGGATCCCATTACAAAGAACATTAAGTAACCTAATTCTGGTGAGAAATGAAGGTTTTTAAGCTTTTTTAATGAAGGATTTTAGAGGGAAAGTTAGTTGGAAAGGAGAGACAATTTAAGCTGGAATTTGTTTTTCCATATCAATCATCCTTAATGCTTATGATTATAGTATATGCTTATTCCTTGCAGATATAGTTGTGTTAAGTAGTGACAGTGAGGATATCAATGAGGGTCCATCAAAGGGGAAGATGTCTAAGGAGGATATCAATGAGGGTCCCTCAAAGGGAAAGCTGCCACCCTTGGGGTCATCTACAAGGCCTAGGCCTGAAGTTGGTCCAGAATTAGCAAAGCTTTTCAAGTATGAGCCACCACCAGATTTGCTTTGTTGGTATGGATATAATGATGTGGATGAAAATCTAGAGGATACCTTATTTGATAGCCCTGAAAAAGAAACCAAAGACAAGAATAACATGGTTACATTCACAGGTAGCACAGATGAAGAAACATCAGACACTGAATCCACTGACAAGAACATCACTGTTGGAACCACAGGAAAGAACATCATCTCTTATGAAGATACCATTGAAAAGTATGTACCTGTTGTAAAGTCTGCCCGCAAAAAAACCATCTTCAAAAGCCCTCAAACAATCACATAAGTTATGCTTGGACTATCCAATCTCAAGACATGGGATGATATTGTCAAAAAAATGGGAAAGAGGAAACCGGGGAGTTATGCAGACAAAGGAAAAAGGAAATCCAAAGTTTGAAGTTGATGTTGGTGTTTTAATGATTTGTTTCTGTATTTGCCGATCTAGTTTGTTTAATGACTTGGTTCTGTATTTGCTACTTGTTTGTGTTGCCTAATGCAGTTTAACTGCATGACTTGGTGTTTGGATATGCATTTTACAGTTTGTATGTAATAGACATCTTATCTAATCCATTAAGCCTTTATCTATGAAACTTACCCATCTTAACCTGGTATGACCTATTTTAACCCAACACTTATCTAAACAAATATCATCCAAAACAAACAAGTCCACATATTAGCCAATATCAACAACATCACTTACAACAAACACAAACATCTAATCAATTCACAAACCTAATCCAAAACACATTACATCATACATAATACTAAAAAACATGATATATTCACATAATAAACATAAAGTTGAAACTTAAACATGATATATTCACATAACATCATAGATAGGATTCAACACTAACAAAATATGAATCCAAACTACCACTAAAGTAACAAAAGCCAACACCATACATACAAACTAATAACCACCAACTACCATAACAACAAGCTACCCAAAAGAAACCAATACAAATGCCTTCAGTAGTCTAGTTCCCTGACATCCTTCTCCCTTTTACGAACTATCTCATACATCTTGTGCACAAAGGTATCAAGCAATCCCAACAACGAAACATCATCCTCTTAATCCCTATTCAAACACATCAGCCATCCAGAAGTAGCCCCCACCTTCTCTAGGTGCTCGATCACATGACGGCGGCTTGCAATTTTCTCCTACAACTCTATACGAAAACTGATACCCATTGAACACACATCCAATGCTTCATAAACCTTAGAATGAAACCAACCCCCATATACTCATCAAGGGCAACACGATCAGTCAAAAGTCCTGCCATTAGAAGATTAGGATCTCTTAAAGTGGAACAAAGAAACAAGAATGATCGAGACATAGAGGTACTTGTGTGTAAAAGAATGATCAAGACACAAAGAAAGGAACCGAGAAACAAGAATGGTCGAGAGAGGAACAAAGAAACAAGAATGATCAAGACATAGAGGTACTTGTGTGTAAAATAGCGGGAGGGTTTATAAGCTCTTTTGTGTTGCAACGTTGGTCCTTAGGGTATTATTGTATGTGAACTGACCATAATACCCCTCACGAAAGAAAAAGATAATGATATTTTGGATGGAGTTACAATCAAATGACCGGTCAACTCAAAATGGACAACTACATGGACGATCAGTGTAATTTTAGGACTTTTAGGATGAAACATGCATTTTCGAGACAACCACAAGGACGATCTATGTACTTAACTCTTAATATAATAATTACATTAATAAACGTATCCTATGTGTATACGTGTGTGCCCCGATAGGCTCACATATTTTCGACCTTATATTTATGTTTGATATGGACATATCCCAACAGCTCACACTTGTACATGTCATAAATAAATATAACAACATTGGTAAACGTCCAACAACACACCAATGTTACCATAAATACACGAGTGTAGTTTTGTAAAGTCTTAGTTTAAATAATTTGTCATTTACCATCCCTTTGTTTCTAATGTCATGCTAAATAAGGATATGGATCTATGTCATTTCATTATTTAATGATTCTGTTTCTCGTTTCTATGATTAAACTAGATTACCAAATGTATCGAGACTATCTAGACTACCTTTGGGCATGGCCATGCAAACATCTGTTCAACCCAACGTGGGGCCCAGTGACATCATTCTTCAATAGCTAGTTGAAGGAAAAAATTCTATATTGAATGCACGTGTCATTCATGTGCTTCACAACACTTCTAAAAATAGCCCTTATAACTATCTTTTTCAGGATAGCTTAAACTATAACAAAAAGTACTATCCATACATGCAAGACCTGTTTGCATCTCAACTCTAAGGATTAGCAACGAAAATTACTTATAAGATTCACTTAATGACGTTGATCCTTAAAGTGATAATTTTGTTAGTTAGGGTTGTTCGATATTCAAATTTGTGAATAACATGTGAGTTTGGCGGACACATCCTTTAATATTCACAGAATATTACCAATCACTCAAATTTATCTCAATTCAATGATACTCCCGTATTGTTGATCGACAATGGACAAATAATGAAATAATTCACAGAATAAACATGCAAATATATGATACAATTAATATTAAATGAAAACATACATACCAAATACTTTAATTCATTATAAAAATAGAAATTGTATAACATCCTTTATCCAAATACTAAAAGATCAATGCATGATGATCCTAGTTGAAAAATCATGCCTCAAGATACGACG
>BQNB010029464.1:0-19846 GCA_026074375.1 Tanacetum coccineum | reverse complement strand
TAATCCAAATCTCTAGCCATTTTGTCATTTAAGTGAATCTTTTCAGGATCGTTTTGGGATTAAGTGTTGTTGTTTGTGTGGTGTGTTGTTATGGTTGATTGTGTTTTATGAGTCTTGATTCTTGATTGTGGTGTTTGTTTGTTGTTCTTGTTTTGATTATAATATTCCCAAATTCGGTCATATGCCCAAAGTCGGTCACATGCCCACCTGATGCGCGGATGAAACCTCTAATCAAAACGCAACTATCTTGATCAAAACGCAATGAATAAAAAATTGGGCAGAGTAACGTTTAGTCAAAACGCAATCGTGGTCTTCAAAACGCAACCTGTAATCAAAACGCAGTGAACCAAAACGCAACCAATGTCAAAACGCAATGAGTCAAAACGCAATGAGTCAAAAACGCAATGAGTCAAAACGCAATGAGTCAAAACGCAATGAGTCAAAACGCAACAAGAAGGAAGTCAAAACGCAACAAGAACTTTGCCAGAAAGTCAAAACGCAACGACGAAATATACGACTTTTTCTTCAAAAAATGGCCTAAAAATCACCCTTTTTGACCTTTTAGCTTGATTTCTCTTGCACAATTAGCTACCTTATGCCTAGATCTTGCTTAATAACATAAACATTTACACATCTAAGCACAAAAATTCAGGTTTAATTTTTTTTCTATTGACTTCTTTTTTACCACGAATTTGATCTTGTTGAACCACAATAATCAGTAGATAAACAACACGGATTCCCCCTATGCTCTGGTGCCAATTATTGTCACGATTCACCCTTATGAACAACGATCCGGAGGCTTGGTAAAATGGAAAAGAAAAATATCCATATTATTTGAGAGAGAAGAGATGAGATGGGAAGAGTGTGTTTTTGTATAGAGAAAACACACACTTTCACACTTTACAAAAGTGAGATTCACCCCTCCATGGAAGTATGGAGGGGGTATTTATAGTCCTAGTGACACACAACTATCGTAGCTTGTCATTATTAGTCCCTATGTGTCACGCTATAAATAAACTAATGTAATTCCGGATATGTCACCATATTTTAAGGCTAACACTTTAACCCACGGAGCTGAATCTTGGTTTTATACTCTTAAAACTCATATATGATTTTTCAACATTCAAGATTCAAGAAAGAGTGGTTTTTCTTTTATAATGTAGTATAGATATAACCCTGATTATTTACTGATATTTGACTTTTTGAATAAAACAAACATGTTTAAAATAATATAAACGTAATCAAGTGTTGTGAAACAATAAGAGTAAAAGAACAATAAAAACAATAACAAGAAGATAGAGAGAATAAATAATTGTATTATTCATCTCACAATTGAGGTATGTATATATAGATACAAGATGAAGTATTTCACAAGATACAATTATAATAAGATAACTACAAATAATAAAAGATATGGACATCCATTCCTTATTTATCCATAACACTCCCCTTTGGATGTTCATTTGAGGAATATGCCTCGTTAAAACGTTACTAGATAAAACCCGGTGGGACAAAAATCTAGTGAAGGAAAAAGAGTACATAAATCCTTTATACGCTCGGGGATGTTGTCTCATTAAAAACCTTGCCTAAAAACCATGTGGGGACAAAACCATGGTCAATGGAAAAAGAGTGCAATGCGTATGTTCTCTCCCCTTGATGATCACATCACTTAAGCTCATTTAGTCACTTAAATGCACATTAACGTGTCTTGATAGAATCACGTGAATAAATATTCTCTACACATGTTGTTCGCATATCCATACGTCATACATCTCATTCAAGTATATCATCGAACTTTACAAGTTATTCATTACCAACACCATGTATGACCACTTGTGAAAATTTAATGGTTCATACACATTTTAGTATGGCATATCTAAATCGATATTGTGATGATCATCTTTATAAATCAAAGGAGTCTTTCCAACATCATGTAAACTCATAAACATGAGAGTTGTTTATCCATATAAAGATATAACTTTGTCTTTAATGATGCACATAGATTTCATCCTTAAGATGTTAATTTCGTAACTAAGACAAACTGTGTCTTGTTTCAAATTCAATTTCTATGCATTCAATCAATTTTAGAATCATAAAATCAAATTTTATAAAACTTAAAACATATCCAAATCCATATCTCTTTATGAAGTATCATAGGCAAAATTCTTTATTTGGCACAATACTTACTACACACCAATGTGATTATAACACATATGCCCAAAAACATATTTAATTCAATACAATCAAATAGTGTTCTCGAGAACTTTTCTTATACGCTTAAGCATTAAAATTCACTAGCATGCTTCATACATTTTATATCATGTACTAAAATCTCAACATCACATGAGCTCTATTCATTAATCTCTAGACGCATATCAATTACTTATTATATCGCCAGACTTCTAAAATATTAATGCATTATTTGATCCACCACATGAGAACATGTCTCCTTATAACCATGTCTCGTCACAAGAGACTTCAATCTTTCATTATTTCTTCGCATCTTTACATCCTTTGGCCACTCATTTAAACATTTTCACTTCCTGCAGATATGCTTCCCTGATCCTCACCATGATTATAACGCTATTTATTTATTTACATAATTAGTACCTTGGCCATTATTATATGTAATACTATCGACGTCGATTCATTACTTTTCGATTCCATATTCTACTAGACATCGCATTATATCATTTATTAAGATCTCATAGTTTTTTTTCAACGTAGGACAGGGTTTTCAATTACCTTCATTCTACGGTCTCGTTTATGTTATGGGGTTTTTATTACCTCGATTCGACCATTTTTACTTTCTTGCTCCATTTTATCCATTCATTCGAGGATTTTAATTGGAATCGATTAGTTTATCACGTTGCATACGTGCAAGACTCACTACCATTTTATTGTTCTTACTACTGGGACAAACATTGTAATTGGAGCATTAGCAGCGTATATATGATCTAGTCACTTCATTTATGTCACTTAACTTGTCTAGCAATTACTAGATCTAGAATATAAATTGTCACTTGAACTTCAAGTTCATATTCATTAGTGTGAGGATCCACATTTATATTATCTTAATTCATTCCAAATTCCTCGCTGCTCATTCTCCCCCTAATGAATTATCAATCTCAACATCCCATTTTGTGCGTTGTGGTGGATTTACTATGATATATATCGCACATTTACAATATCTCACATGAGACTATATGATTTGTGACCAAAAACCATTATAACGGGGATGATTCATTATAAATTGTTGGCAAGATGCCAATTCATATGTTATAACATGCCCCATAAACTAAAACTTTTGTTCTCAAAACTTAGGGTCTTGCAATCAACAGAATGCCGTTTTTAAATGTTCAATAAAAGCAATTCGCGTATGAACATGGGCTACATTTAAGTTCAACACTTATTCCAATAATTGCCCAATACTTGGAAGTATTCATCACCATTCTCAATAATATAAAACCGAGCTCGTATTTTATAAGTCGAGCCACTAACCATGCTTACTTTAAGTTGTGTATTTTGGAGATCATTTTAACGATGCATCGATTTAAGCTCAAAATGATCTACGTGACGGATGTATAGGCCTACATACATCCCCTTTATATTATTTCCAAAACTTTATAGGAAAAAGTCCTTACTATAATTTGGTGATGATAGATGATAGATGATAGATGAATAATTAACTTTCAATGAGAACAATGAAATCTATCTTTTAAAAAACTTGTGGTTCTTTTTTTATAATTTCCGCATCTCATTGACCCGGATGGTCCAACCGTCCATAAGCCACTTATCCACAATAATCGTGGCTCATAAAACTTTACACTTATGACCACATGTGGCTTCAATTGCTTATTATTTTTTTTTATAAAAATCGAATATAATGAAGAGCTCATATTTCTTCGACAACTCTTTATTTCTTTCACATACAATTAAACATAGTATTCACATATACTATAAAATTATCAAATAATTAAAACACCATTTATACTAGTAAAGTATGCCATTAATCAATTTACAACTCATTCCTTACAATGTATAATATAGCTAACTCATAGCATTCAAATAAAGCAAAATACTTCTAATAGTGTCCACGAGGTAATGCAAAAATGATAGCACCAGGATGAAGGCAAACTATAAACTTTAAAGTGCAGATCAAGTAGAAATTAGATGCTATCTTTATTACTCCAGGATCATAAATCAACATGACAAACATGTAATACATATTTTATCGAAAGTGTCGTTCTCGAAAATAAAACTACTTATTTATGACAAAACTAGACGCCACAAGCCAGTACACTATTATATAGCAGGTTATACGTCATTTAATATTAACAAACTTTAATTAAGATATTGATGTTATTTTATCCGATTCTCTTGAAAGGAATGATAATAGAACTTGAGGTCCTCTTTTTTTTTACATCGTAACTTGAGGTTACGATATTAATTCTTTTAAAAAATCATATTAGAACTTGATGTTCTAATTATAATTTTTTCTTTAACATAACATGAGGTAATGTTATTTTGATTTTATCTCTTTTTAGTCATAATAGAACATTTATTGTAAACAAGAAAGAGAGTTTAAGAGATTAACAAGAAAATAAAATGCAATTATCGATAGTATTTAGGGAATAGAAATTCAGTAATCACAATAGGGCCCATAAAATCTCTGTCAAATCACTGATTGAAATAGTAAGCAATACAAAAAATCTTTTGAATAACTACCTTCTAAATGTTTAGGTTAATTGTGAATATAAAAAATACGATTGGCTTAAGAAGAATATTGTTAATTTTAAACCTTTCGTAACTTGTGATTAAATTTATGCAACATTTAAAAAAAAATCATGAGGTATTACCCCTTAACTACCATTAAAAATCACAATCCACATTTGTTTATTATTCAACTTTTAAGTATGCTCATCCCAATTCACGAAGTTCTCTAATTTACGAAACATAATTTTATTCTTCACTTACAAATATAAAATTATAGAACAACAAGTGTAAGTTAAATGGCATTCGTATTTATTTAATAGATTTATAAACATCAGTCGTATAAAATTTGAATATTTAAGGAACTTAAAAGAAAAAAATAGCATTATTTTGCCTTGCAATGAGTCTAAGAATAAATCCATGGGTTTTCTTATTAAGCCCTAGGCAATCACCACAACTACATATATTATTGTGTTTATATATATTGAACTGGTAACACGCGATGCATGCGTCAACATACTTTAGAATGCGAAAAATTTAAAATCCAAAACAACGTTAAGACATGCAATTCACCAAATAAAATATATATTCAGGTGCAACAATACAACTTTGATATAAGGGTTTTTCTAACATGTGCCCCAGGGGCACATGTTAAGGTGGGGACATCAGGCTGTGTGTCACAGCCTGATTGGTCAGCAGTTATTTGTGGGGCCTGATAATGATTAATAACAATAATTGCTGGCCAATCAGGCTGTGACACACAGCCTGTGTCTCCACCTTAACATGTGCCCCTGGGGCACATGTTAGAAAAACCCTTGATATAAATAAGATATATTATAAACCTTATATTCAAAATAAAAGAATAAACGAACAAATAGATATATACATCATAACCAATCATTGGGCAAAAACTAATAAACGTCAAGTTGGTTAGTTAATATTCATAAAGAATCATATTACAAGTTAATATTTTTTTTAAATTGATCCAATATCATGATATATACCAACGATTAAATACCAACAAGTAACACAGAATTAACAAACACTTATGTTTTGTTTTATTCGTATTTTTTTATATGTTCAGTACTACCAAGCCACATTCGCTATACACACGTATCTTATTTTAAGTTTAACATAGCAATAAAGTCATACAAAAAGTATCAGGTAACAAAAAAAATCATAACCAATGATTCAATAATATAGAACGAGCATCATACGTACCGTAGATAATGAGAGAAAAGAAAAACAATAATAAAACTTTAGAGAGTGCTGATAACGTGTTGTGAAACAATAAAGTAAAGAACAATAAACAATAACAAGAAGATAGAGAGAATAGACAATTGTATTATTCATTTCACAATGGAGGTATGTATATATAGATAAAAGATGGAGTATTTCACAAGATACAATTATAATAAGATAACTACCAATAATAAAAGATATGGACATCCATTCCTTATTTATCCATATCAATCATATACTTTTCCTTCTTTTCTTCTTTACTCATCACTTCTACTCCAAAAAAAAACTCGAAAAACACGGCGCTAAAGACTAAACCGAGAAGGAGTAACTTGACATCATTTAGTTAAAAACCAAATCAGTTTTTAAAACATTTGACTCGAAGTGAATAAATAAAGGGAGTTGATTGGCACACTCTTATTTTATTAGTTTTGTTATATACTACGTGATACGTGATTATAAATTTTTTATTTTGTTAGTTTTGTTAGCACATATTTTGATCCCTTTTTTTCCCGATGATATTGCTTCGGTTTTGTTTGTGTGTATTCGGATCATCATCTTCATCATTATGATTATTGATAGTAATTAAATGATGGCATTAAAGCTAAAATGATTATTACCAAGAATGAAGATATCAGAATATAAAATTTACGAGACATAATTATTTGGATTAATAAGCTTTTGATTTGCAAAATTTACTACTCTTTCCGTTTAAAAAAAAAGTGTCTATAAACAATAACACTACGATTTATAATATCTCCAAATAAGGCGGATTTGACATTACATATATTTAAGAGTAAATTAAGCAAAGTGGTGTATTATTAGTTTTTTGTAGATAAACAAAAATATAGTAAACACTTTTTATGAGAAGCAAGCCACCAAGGGTGTCCTTGGGGAGGTTGTTACCACATGCGAGAGGTTTTCAGGTTCGAGTCTCTCCGTGGGGGTTTTCCTTCAAGGTGGGAATCTGGGGGTTCTGCCCCATAGATGCGTCGATTCGAGGCTGGCAGGGACTACCTTCTGGGTAAGTACCGTGGAATCGAATAACTAACTTAGTAACTGTACTAACTCACCGTTCCAAAAGCTAAAAAAATACAATTACACAGAGCACGTGATTCCACCTGTTTCAAATATTGAACACAACCAAAAGTTCAAAACAGTCACAAACTACATCATGTCACATGGGTACCTAATGATCTTTAATTACTTGATACATATATACACACATCTTAGAACTCAACCTAATATCTCAACGTGTATCAGGAAGTGTAACCAGTAATAGAAAGAGCCTATTGTTTGAACCAACCCACTTCCACCAATTCCTTCCGTTTCCTATAACAACAAAGAATAACAAAAAAAATATGGCAAAACAATCATTCGTAAGTTTTCCACAACCTTTATGACTCAAATAGACTAACCTCACAAGACGCTTTACTAAATAATTAAGACTAAATGTAATGGTAAGGTCGACCTTCGGTCGGTCGTCCCATGTGGAAGCAACTAAGGTCGGTCGTCCCATTGCCTCGACCGAACTAGACTAGTCCCCGCCAACCTTTGCAATTGTTTGGGTCGTGTAGAAGACCGAGTAAATGAAGCCGTTTCCTATAAAAAAAATTATCCCTTTATTTTCAATAAAACCTAACATCTTCTTTCCTATTTTCACACACATATACACTTTTTATCAAAAACACACACTACAAACAATATGTCTTAAATTAACTACGAGTGTTTATTTCGATGATACGGATGATGAAACGGAAGTGAATAGTTTACTCTCCGATTTTTTAATAGACGCTGCTTTGGTTATTCAAGCATATACTCCTACAATCCAAAAATACCAACAAAGCTATATGCCTAGAGATCGTTACGGTGCTCATAACCGTCTAGTGCTAGCTTACATTGCTAAAAAACCATTTTACAACGCATATTTATTTCGTAAACGATTCTGAATTAACTGATCGCTGTTCACCCGCATTGTTCGAGATATGTATGCTAACTGCCCTTATTTCAAGAAGGGTGTGATGCTGTTGGAAAAGCTTTGCTTTAGTGAAATGTACCTTCGCAATTCGCCAACTAGCATACGCTGCTGTTCCAGATTCTCTAGACGAATATTTACAAATCGGTGAAAAAACTTCTCGTGATTGTTTGATGCATTTCTGTAACGGGATTATAGAGTTATATGGCGAGGAGTATTTGCGAAGGCCTACGCAAACTGACATCGAAAAACTCTACGCTTTTCACGAGAACAAACATGGGTTTCCTGGTATGATAGGCAGCATACACTGTACAAAATGGCCGTGGACTCAATGTCCACAAGCATATCGTGCTCAATTCAGTAGGGGTTATTCCGGGTCAGAGCCATTCATTTTGTTAGAAGCGGTTGCCTCACAAGACTTATGGATTTGGCACGCCTTCTTTGGTGTTGCAGGTTCGAACAATGACGTTAACGTTTTATGTCAATCCCCTGTTTTAAATGATCTTAAAGTAGGAAAAGCACCAGAGGTTCCATTCGTGGCTAACGACGTGACTTATAAATGGGGATATTATCTTACTGACGGGATATATCCAGAATGGGCTGTGCTTATGAAGTCTATTTCGCAGCCAGGGTCAAATGATGTGAAGCGAATAAGATATTAGCAAGCGCATGAAGCAGCAAGAAAAGATGTGGAACGAGCGTTTGGCGTGCTAAAGAAAAAAATGGGCTATCGTAAGAACTCTTGCCCGGTCCAGGAGTCTTAAAAGGATTACGCATTTGATGTACACTTGCATCATATTACATAATATGATTCGCAAAGAAAAAGGTAAGGCAATCTCTCCCGACTTTTATCCGGAGGAACAACATCGTGAAGATGATCCCGTAAGATCGGTACAAGATAGGCTACGAGTTATAAGAGAAATACACCACGAAAAAACTCATCTTAATCTTAAAGCCGATCTAGTGGAACACATTTGGCATCGAACAAATGCAAACTAATTTACTGTAATTTTTTATCTTCCGTAATTTTTTTTCCGTCTTTTCTTCCGTGTATTTTTATTTCCGTCTTTTAGTTTGTAATGTTTAATTATTAATGTAATGTTTTTTTTTAAATTGTTCGGTCGCCTGTGCGGTCACCACTACGGGTGTTTGGTCACTGTGTGGTTTAAGAGAGAGAAAGCTGAGTTGGCGTTGACGTGGCGGTGTCCTCTGCGGTCACCACTACATTTAGCCCCGATTCAACTTTCAACTTTCAAGTTTTCAAGTTTCAAGTTTTGTTGAAAATACAAGATTTAAGATTATGGCCTTTTAAAATAAGTTTATACCCGCGCATAGCGCCGGAAATTCCTAGCGGTAAAAAGTTGTAGTGATAAAAAACGTTTATGAGTTATAAACGAAAAATAATAATAGTTTGATGGTTTGGAGATTAAACATAATGTTTTGAAACCCGGTTCCACACGGCCGGTTCAACCTGGTCGAAAAATAGGTCAAATTAAACCGTTTTTTATATTTTCGAAATCCGATTAGACCCGCAGGGTTTGAAGTGACCCGGGTCAACCCGATTTTTGATATATATACTTTTTTTATCATTCCAAATATATATAAATTTTATTTTTGTGGAAGACCGGGTTGACCCGGTAATCGAACCGGTTGAACCGGTAACCCGGTGACTTGACCGGGTCGATTAGAGACCGGGTTGACCTGGTGGTCGAACCGGTAACCCACCTTCATTTTCCTACCGAAATTATTAAAGACCTTCCATTTTTAAAGTTTTTCAACATTTGTGGAAGACCGAGTTGACCCGGTGATTGAACCAGTTGAACTGGTAACCCGGTGACACGACTGACCGGGTTGACCTGGTGATCGAACCGGTAACCTGATGACTCGACCGGGTCGATTAGAGACCAGGTTGACCTAAAAAAAAGTTAAAAATAAAAGTTGAAAATTAAAGATCTTCCATTTTTAAAGTTTTTCAACATTTCCTAAAATAAAAGTTGAAAATTTAAGTGCTGAAAATTCAAGATTCAAGATTATGTGATTTTTCTTTTATATGTAGTATAGACTAGGAAGTGTGGTATGACGTGCTAAGCACGGCCCATAAAGTTTATATTCGATGCGAGTGTTTCGTCTAATTTCATTAGTTTTTCGTTCATTGTCACCAACGATCAACATAATCTCTTTGTTTTGTCATTGTATAGTACGGTCTAGTATCTTTTAAGCACCAATGGAAGAGTCGGTTGGTGCTTTAGTGCTTGTGTTGCCTATGGTATCTTTTATGTTTATCCAAGTAGATTCGAAATTTGTGTACGGGTTCAAATTCCACTTTACTAAAGAGGTATTAGTTATTGAGATGATTGCTTTTTTTAATTAAGACTACTAACCCGCACATTACTTAATTAATTCTGTTATCAACGGTTAAATATGGATTACGGATTCTAGATTTTAGTAGGTTTGTTTGATGCAAGAAATTTGATCAAATTTATTGTTGCGCTAAACTTGATGAATGTCATGGAAATTTTTTAGCCTTATATCATCAGTAGTGAAAGTTATATTGCACGGATAAGTGGTTTTGGGAAGTTATGTTTGAATTGAAAAAATAGTGCTCAATCTTGCTGTGCATGGGAAACGTCCATCTCTAAAAGATATCATGATGAATTTGCAATTTCTAAAATTAAAGTGGTTGTGGTCCTTTATATGTTATAGCTTAAAATTAAGTATGTCCTCGCAAAAGAGCTAATAAATACAGAGTATGTAATATGTACCTTATTTTCTACGCATTTCTTTCAGGAATTCAAGGAAGGCTTTCAACATTAAAGAGAAAATGCAATAAGAATGCATCTACATGGTTAACGATGGGCGGTGATGGTCATGTAACAGTCCGTGTTGAATTGAGCGATGGCGGTGGTGGTGCCCTCTACAGGATTTTCCGAAGCTTACATAGCGAATAACGATAGGAAGGTATGGTTTACCTTTTCAGACGTTTTTTATAGATGACTGATTACTCGAGGTTACAAATGCAGTTTTTTAAGCTGCGTAAAGTTACCCAAACACTCCCCTTTACATTCAGATTAACACGATTTTAAGTTAAAATATTTTTGCTACTTCTCATAGGCGATTACCATTAAGAGATACTTAAAAGATTTCTGCTATATAACTTTTCATGCACGAAATTTTATCATATGTGATCACCATTAAGAATGACTTATGTGTGTATAATTGGACTACTACTTCTCATACCCAAAAAGAAAATTGCTATGTACTGTTATTAATGGTGTCCAAGACACACCTGATGTTGTTAAGGGGATTTTGCTTTATGTTTATATATTCCTTTGCACCTCATCTTAGAAAACCTATTTGATTTACTAATTTCGTTGTACAAAAGAAAAACTCAATAAAAACAGTAATTTAGATGAACTTCTCTCACTATATGCAAATTTTTCATCTAAATGAAAAGATTGAGAACATTAATGATCAATATTGGACTTTACGTGTTGAGGAGGTATGATCCAAATAATAACTTTTCATATAATATTGTTATTTTTTCTTGGTAGTTCGTCTTCTTATATTTTGTTGTTATGGATTGACTAAGAGGGTGTTTGGGACCACACATTTTAAGTCTCTGTTGGCGTATTGTGTTTTTATGAAAGAAAAGGAAACAATATTTTTGGTTATATGACTATATGAAGTGCTTATAGAGTTATGTTCTTACATTTTAGTCAGAATGTGAAAGATGGGTTTATGAGAATCAAAAGAAGGTGCAGTGATCAGCCAACCAAGGTGAGAAGGTAAGATGGCGAACGAGGACAGTAAAGGGACGATGGACCGGCCTAAAGAGAAAGCGAGCGTAAAGACTCATTTAAGGAGTTATAAAATACTACTACTGATCTTCCAGAAGCAATGTGAGTGGAATTTACTTTTCTCTTTTATTTACTATGTTATGTGTAGCTTATTTTGCATATTTACAATATTTTACCATTTTTCTGATTTGTAGATTAAACAATTACAACTCAGTCAAAAGATATGATATGAAAACTGAGATGTAGGAATGAACATCAGAATATATGATGGAGATCAGTTCTTATATTTTTTTTATCTTACCTATAATTTTAACAGTTTTACCTTAGATGAAATCTTCGGCTTTAGTTGTAGCTCAGAACGGGTAACATAATACTTCCTACGCGCATATATTTTAGTTTTATCCTTATCAATTAGTCAATTACCATTATTTGTTGCACTTTGCAATTTCCCTACTGTGTTTGCTGATCAAATAAGTAGAAAATGTTATAATGCTACCTGTAATATCATCATCTGATATTATGCCAGTGTGTAGTATAACAGAAGCATCGGTTTCACTAAATTTTGACAGTTTGGAAACCGTTTAGGAAATAGCTAATGCATTAATAACGAAACAAAGTATTAATTAAAAAATTATATACACAAATATTTAAAAAATACACAATCTATAGAGTTGTACATATAAAAAAGATAGAATGTTTATGACTTTCCACATGTTAGACCTGATCTCCCAAATGAACCGTTCTGAACAAACATAAATGATATTTAAAATGTTACAGCTCCAACCCTTTGACACACACCCACACATACTTGTTAGAAACCATAAAGGTAGATTATGTAGAGATAGCGTATTTAGCGCCCGCTGACATGATAATTTGTAATGCAAGCCAAAGTGTATTTGCAGGCAGGCAAACTATGTGCTGCTTTTGTGGCAAACTATCTAGTAGAGTCATGAACAAGGTAAAATAGTGAAGAACCAATCTTTTATAAAAGGCAAGATATTCTATGAAGATTTTAGAATTTCATTTAGGCAATGATGATTGTGTGTATAACTCGTATTTTATAAATTTTTTCAACAGTAATACACACAAAAACTAACCCTCGTTAATTATTCCCTTTTTCAGGTTTTTTTTTAAAAAATCCGGCTGCTCTTTATAAGTTTTGTAGGTCCTTATTAACAGGATCTCAATGAGCCTTAAACGACTTATAGTCCTTTGAATAAATCCAAAGAAACTATGAGAGACAATAACTGAGAATACAAATATTGACGCGGAATATCAATATCTATACCAAGATGAACACAAGAACGAATATACTAAACTTGCTATTACTATTACTATTTGATTGTGAATTCTCAATCAACTCATATATTTACAATACTATTCTATGTTCCTTTTATAAGTTTAAGGAACCCTAAACGCGTTAAGAGATAATGCTTATCTCTTCCTAGATTAACGCTAATTGATAACTATTACTATAATTACAAACAGACTTAACTGTCTGACCAAACAGTATTAACTATAATACTGTCAGACTTAAGTTAATGCTGGCAGACTTAACTTGCTCTACCAGACTTAACTTCTAAACTAACAGTACTAACTATTTCTATCAGTACTAACTAACACTAACAGACTTAACTTTAATACTAACAGTATTAAGTCTGTTTACAATATTTTCCTAACAATCCTCCCCTAACTTGATCTTCATTCATGAACTTCAAGTTTCTTTGTACTTTGGCTTCACTTTGGGCTTTAGAGGATTGTCTTGAACTTCTGTCTTCAAAATAATCAATCTTTAACTCTTCAAATCTTGACAGCAACTAGTCTTCATAGCACTCCAATCTTGACTGCAACAAAAATATAGTTTTTGGCAAACTACCAGCCATAAACGGATTTGTTGTGTCTTTACCATGAGCCGTTTGCTATGGACTAGTCAATGTTTAGGTTTGTAAGACCATGGTACATGGATAACCATATGATTTTGAGCAAATCATCAGCTATAAACGGATTTGATAACTCTTTACCAGCTAGCCGTTTGCTCTGGAGTAGCCATGCTTCATAAATAAATACTATGGTGCATTGAATACCATACAATTTTTGGTAAATTGTCAACCATCTAATATGGATTTGCAAGTCTTTACCAATAAGCCTATAATCTTATGGTACTAGATATGGTTTTTCCACTGCCTATACCACAAAGCCAATAAACTTGTGGGCTAGCCAACTCTTCACTTTAACAGATATGGTGAGTTGAAGACCATACAACTTATTTGCAAGTTGTCAACCATAGAACGGATTTGAGAAGTCTTTACCAAGAGCCGTTTGCTCCTGGACTAGCCAGTCCTTATGTTGGTTAGACATGGTGAACTGATAACCATTTTGTGTGTGTTAATGCATGAGCACCTTCACCAAGTGTTTAATCCTTCTCAAAATCTAACCTAGGCCTTTCACCTGCACATTTCATTACTTTCAAATGCCTGCTTTTTTCTCTCATCATTTTTAACAAACTATAGCAGTTCATGTCATCTTTCCATCCAAAAGCGTCATTTTCACAATTTGTTTTACATACCTCAGCAGAAAGTGATAATTCTATCAGACAACAATAAACACCATAGATTCTAAGTTCAAACAATGTACCCTACTAGTATCATAGTATCTCCAACTTACAATCTTTTGTTGTTCTATCTCACTCCATATAGAATCTGTGCTTAGAGGTTCTTCAAACATAATTCTTAAACATTTCCAGAAACCCTTCTCTAACTTATCCTCAGGCCCATCCAACCCATATCTATTCATAACTATCCTGTACAACTCAATAAGGTCATCCCTAGATATAGACTTTAACATAGCTCCAAAATTAATGTATACTATATCTGTTCCATCTTCTCTAACAATTTGGTATACTCCTTTTTCTCCTTGTTTTTATTATCTTAAAAGTAGCTACACTAGGTATATTCAAGGCTACAGAACAGGATACAAAGGAGATTACAGTACTGTGTTAGTCACTTCTTGCTCATCAACCATATCCTGCAATCATCAGAGACATCACATCCACACTTGTATCATACCTTTTCTGGCCATTTGTTTTTTTTCCTCCCATCTTTGTAGTCTTCTGGTTGTTCATCATCTTTTGCTTCATCTTCTTGTCTTCTTTCAGTCCCTCTTTGTAGCTTTGTTTGAAGCTCTTCAACAAAATCTTTTCAAGCTATCTTTAGTGGCTCTTCAAAACTTATTGGAGCAAAAGAATCAATCTGTTTATAAGGTTGTCAAACTCCTTCTTGACTTCTTCAAAGCTTAACCGCCTCAGCTGTATTTAAACTTCCAAGACCACTTAGATGTTGTTAATAGTTCACATGTAAGTCCTTTAGCTGTGATTGGGGTCATGGCTTGTTCCTTATAGCTTTGAGCTCTTACTCAGGCAAAGTAACTTCTTTCTTTGATCACAAGGTCCCACCATTTTCTTAGCAAAGTCCTTACTCCTTGAAATTCACTTCCAAGCATGCTCTTTGATAACACTGCATTGGCTTCAATTTTTTTGCTCTTACAAGTCCCAATCTTCATTTATATCGTTGGTTGAGCCACAAATTTTGTACTTGAGCTTTTGCTTTTCATCAGTGCTCAGATCAACCTCTTCTTCTCATCAATCCTTTGTGCTAGAAGAGCATACCAAATGAATTTGTCTCCATCACTCCTCTTTTTCTTGTAAGGAATCCAATCTTATTGCTTCAGTAAGGCTTGCTTCTTCTAGTAGCCTCTTCTTTCTGTAAAGAATCCAATCTGATTGCTTCAGCAAGGCTAGCTTCCTCCTGTAAAATTTGTTCCTTTGACTTCTTAGGAGTTTCTTCAATGATCATAGGAGCTTTTCCTGCTCTTTGGCCTTTATCAGGAGAAGGAGTAGACCTTTTAGCACTGCCAGTACTAACTTGTTCACTAACAGTACTAAGTTTAATACTGCCAGTATTAACTCCTTCAGCAGTATTAACTTGTTCAGCACCAGTATCAACTTCTTCTTGAAAATCCAAGCTTGAGACTACCTTCTTTCCCTTAGTCTCTTTTCTTCTCTTGTATCTCCTTCCCTTATCAATGGACTTTGGCTTTAGAGAGGCAACCCTGGAGAGAGTTTTGGCTGCTTCAAGAGTATTAGGACTTATGTCTTCCACTTGTTCCTCCCCTGAAGCATTTACTTTTGTTGTAGAAGGAGTAACCAGTCCTTGTACCAAAGAATCTAGAGGATCATCTTGACTTTTCCTCCCCTGAGCCTCAGGTTCTTCCTCTTCAGAGTCTGACAAAACCATATTTCTCCTTTTCAAAAACCCTTCCAACTTCTTCACTTTCTTGACTAACTTCACAATAGCATTCCCCATTGTCAGCTTGGTTTGTTTGAGATCCGTTTCCAGGCTGTCAATTCTTGATATCAACTGAGGAACTACTTGAAGTAAATCATCCATAGGCATTTGTCCTTGGGCCTGTTCTTGTGGGGGTGAGAAGTGTTGGTGGACAGGAGATGGCTCCTCAAAGGTTTGTTCAAATGGTGCAGGTTCAGTTTCAGGAATAGGTGTAGGTGAAGGTGTAGGTATGGGTGCAGGGATAGGTGGTGGAGATTGTACTGGAGGTGATGATGTGGATGGTACTGGAGGAGTGGATGATGATGGTTGAGTTTGAGCCACAGCATCATGTTCTTGACCTGCATTTGGGTTAGTAGAAGCAACACGTAACATAGCAGGCAATAAAGGTCTTGGTGCCCTCACAGAAAACCCCTTTTCATGTTCCCAAAGATCTTTTTGGTCAGGCTCACAGCCAGATAAAGGTGTTTGTTTTCCGTTTGAATATTCAAAATCATTTGCAGAAAACGAGGATACATCAAAAACTTTGTCTTGCTTTTCAAATTTGCCACCATACCATCAAAAATAAGTTTTGAAAAGTTATAAACTCTATTAGTGGATAGACAAATCAAAGCAGTAGCAATATTGCTACCAAATTGATCCCATCCACCACTTTTAGAGCTTATACAGTGTAAAAGATGGTGGACTAAATATCTCCATTGGGGTGTGAAAAAACTTTTCCAAAAAGTAAAGGTTCCATCAGTAGGATACCCCATTTGCCCCATTCCCCCAAAAAGTTCATCATTTGGCAACATAGTAATCCCTGTGGCGTCTTCTAATTGAAGTGAATCTCGAATAGACGCCTCAGTGATTGTGTACCCAATGGTATCAATGGTTGCATTAATTTCTAGAGACCCATCAGCTTTAGTATTGGCAGTAGCAGTCTGCCAAAACTGTTTTACAAGGGAATCATAGATAGTTGGATTAGTAGTTAAGGCATACCTGAGGTTGGAACCTCGAAGAAAATCCACTATCTCAGCAAACCCTGCACTCTCGTCAGGCTTGCGCAAAAACCCCACTTGATTGTGTTTGTCACAATACTTTAATTGAGCCATTGGACAATCGTATCAATGTACTAGGGTTTTGATGCGATTGAAATTGTAGATGCTGGTAACAGAACTCTTGACTATGTTTTGATGCGTATCAATGTACTAGGGTCTTAATACTGTTAGTTAAGAATTTAACAGAACCCACAATACTTGTCCACAGCAATTTGCAGCAGCTACGTATTCAGCTTCAGTTGTTGAAGTGGCCACAATTGTCTGATTCGTTAGAGAGGAAATTTTTTGACTTTGCAAAAGAAAAGGAGATAGCAATAAAAGAAAAGTATGAAAGAGAAATCAAACTTTATCTATATATAGCTACTCTGTTGGACTACTATTGCGCCGTAAAAATCTCTAACGGTTACATTTAAACAGTAATTAAGCAGAAAAAGTCAAATTTCCCGCAACCAGCATTAACATAAACCACCAGTATTAACAATTTACACTACCAGACTTAATTTTGGTCAAACAGAATTAATCTAAGAGTCAACTTGAATTAACTCTATTTCAACCAGAATTAAGTGTGTACAAAATGGTCAATTGTTAAAACCTTGGTACACCTCCCTTTTCATTCATGCTATGCCTGCAAACGTAGTCTAAAACAAAGAAAAACAGATTGCAGAAATTGTATAAACAGAATTAATGAAAACTTAACTACCTGAATTAACTCTACTTAACTACCAGTATTAATGGAATATAACTACCAGGATTAACTACCCGAATTAATCCTACTTAACTACCAATATTAATAGAATATAACTACCAGGATTAAAAATAATAAACTAATAGAATTAAGATTACTTAGCTACTATAATTAACAAACTATACATCTAAGCCTCCCCTTAAATGTTGCTATGGGTTGATCATACCAACACTAACCACCAAGTAATGAAACCGAGGCTTAGAATGATTAGAATGGAGAATTCTTTTCACAATGCAGATTGTGCTTTTCATTATCAATGTGGATTTTGGTATTCATGTAGTTGAAACCATAGTCCAACATTTGATTTTTGAAACCCAGCAACACTTTGTCTACAGCAATTTGCGCAGCGACAATATTCAGCTTCAGTTGTTGAAGTGGCTACAATAGTCTGTTTCTCTGCTTGCCAGGAGATGAGTCTTTGACCAGAATTGGACAACCCCACTGTTGTGGATTTTCTGTCAAGGTTGGAACCACCATAGTCACTATCAGAGAATGCTTCCAAATCAAGGGGTGATTCCCTAGGATACCATAATCCCAAGTTTGGTTTGCCCTTGAGGTACTTGAAGATCCTCTTGACAGCATTGAGATGAGAAGTCTTTGGAGTTACCTGAAAACGTGAACAAACACATACTGCATACATAATATCAGGTCTAGAAGCAGTTAAGTACATGAGGGAACCTATCATAGATCTGTACAAGTGTACATCTACATCAAAAGCTTCCTCATCCTTTGTCAAAGGCAACTTGGTCTCCATGGGAGTGATGGCAGCTTTGACATGCACAAGATCAAATTTCTTGAGTATCTCAGCTACATACTTGTCTTGAGATATGAAGATGCCTTCCTTGTTCTGCTTGACTTGTAGACCTAAAAAGAATGTAAGTTCACCCATGGAACTCATTTGAAATCTGCTTTGCATCAAAGCTTCAAACTCATCACACCAAGACTTGTTGGTAGACCCAAAAATGATATCATCAACATACACTTGAACCAACATGATATCCTTTTTGTTTCTTCTAATGAATAAAGTCTTGTCAATGGTGCCCCTCTTGTATCCATGCTTCTCTAGGAATGTTGACAAAGTAGCATACCAAGCTCTAGGGGCTTGGTGCAATCCATACAAGGCTTTGACCACCTTATAAACCTTTGTAGGATGATCAGGATCAACAAAACCAGGAGGTTGTGAGACATAGACCTCTTCATCAATAGTGCCATACAGAAAAGCACTTTTAACATCCATTTGATAGACTATGAATCCCATAAATGAGGCAAAGGCTAAAAATAACCTGATAGCTTCAATTCTTGCTACAGGAGCAAAAACCTCATCATAGTCAATCCCTTCTTCTTGTCTATGACCTTGAGCTACCAGCCTTGCTTTGTTTCTGACAACTACTCCCCTCTCATCCTTTTTGTTCCTGTATACCCATTTAGTACCTATCACCTTAGCACCATTGGGTAAATCAACCAAAACCCAGACTTGTTGGAGCTTGAACTGCAACAGTTCTTCCTGCATAGCTTCAACCCAGCTTCCATCTTCAAGAGCTTCTGAGACTTTCCTTGGTTCAAATTGAGATAAAAAGCAAGCAAAAAGACAATGTTGTTGATTGGTGTGCTTGTATGTAACTCACTAGAGCATGAGCCTCAGTGATTTTCTTGAGAGAGCTTCTAGTCTGAACAGGTGTATTGGGATCTCCAAGAATTTGACTTTGAGGATGAGCATTGTGAATCCTTAGAGTGGGGTTGGTAGTGACATCTACCTCATCAGGGAGATTGTTGAAATCAGTAATAACCCCATCATCATCATAAGAAGCTTGTTCAAAAATACCATCACTAGATTTATCGTAAATCCTTATTTCAGGCATCTCATCATCATCATCATCAGAGAAGACCTCTTCTACATTATGAGCACTAGAAGCGACAGCTTCTATATGACTAGGAGAAACTTGCTCATCACCAGTATTAAAATCACTACTACCAGTATTAACAGGATTAGTACTGGT